>JAENPR010001426.1:0-155061 GCA_018135685.1 Themeda triandra | reverse complement strand
ATTCTTCTCATTCTCAACAGCGTCATTCCTCCTTTCTTTGGCACTACTTGGACAAGGACTAACCCACTCGCTATGTGGAACGGGATAAATAATCCTAGCACGTAGGAGTTTAAGGACCTCTTTCTTAACAACCTCTCGCATAGCGTTGTTAAGTCTATGCTGTGGTGTTGGGAATATGCCCTAGAGGTAATCATAGAGATGATGATATTCCGCTTGTATCCATGATATATAAAATGTGTCCATTGAATATCCATTAAAGACAACTTGTATTGATTGGCAATTATGTGAATTGTTTGTGGAACTCTTTTACTTGTATGGTTATTCTATATTCGTCCCTGGTCGGAGTTCATGTGAGGACACACATGAATATTAGACTAGCACATTATTAGTTGATGACTATGTTTCACAAGTCATGGACATGGAGATGTCGAACTAATAATGTGGGCACATGTATGACATGTAGGCCGGATCGACCCGACATGAGATTGTCTCTATACACATCATATACGTTATGTCCTTCGACTCGAGATTGTTGTATGTACTCGAGATGTGTA
Source organism: Themeda triandra (assembly GCA_018135685.1). Classification (NCBI taxonomy): domain Eukaryota; kingdom Viridiplantae; phylum Streptophyta; class Magnoliopsida; order Poales; family Poaceae; genus Themeda; species Themeda triandra. The sequence continues at coordinate 154,507 of JAENPR010001426.1, read as the reverse complement.
TCGACTTGCTTAGGGCCGACAAACGCTACTCCGTCATTGGGTAGTTATAAAGGATGTCTTCGGGTTTGTCGAGAAGCATCTTGCGAGACATAGACAATCAAGATGGGACTTGCCCCTCTCTAATGAGAGAGATATCACTGGATCACTCAAGTGATTGGATCAACAAATGCATGGCCGTGCTTGGGTTAAGTGTTAACCCACGAGTTGAACCATATATCATGAGGCAAGGGAGTAACTTGTATATGGTCGTAGTGGTTCGTCGATATGATCATTTGCGTACGCATAGGAGTTGTCATGCCTTGCTAGAGGCGTCAGCTATTGGGCGAATAGGAGTATTCGGCCCATGTCTATGTGTGCGTGAACCCATAGGGTCGCACGCTTAAGAGGTGGAAGCCTAATTCGAGTTGGACTCGAATTAGACAAGGCTTAGGGTTTCTAATGCGTCTCCAATTCGGAAAGCACATGAGAGACACCTATATAAGAAGAGGGGAGGGCGTGGCCAAACACACAACAACCAATCCACGCCTTTGGCCGTCGCCCTCCGCGCTCGCCTTCGCTCCTCGCGGACCTGCGGTCCGGAGGCGCATCGCTTCTCCTCGTACGTGTGTGACACCTCGGAGGTGCTGCATCCGGAGCACAAGGACGAACCGCACGAACCGCAAGTGGTGGGAGGAGTTGTTGGACGACCACGCAACGCACGGCCGTTGCGACGCATTCGACTACATCGAGTCGTCTTCCGCTGCATGCGCGTCAAGTGGTAATCCCGTAACTTTGTAACTAGTAGTAGATCTGGGCGATGAGGTAGAAAAAGTTTTGTTTTCGGCTAGCACCCTCATAACCCAACAATGGTATCGGAGCTCTATCTTGCGTTGTTATAGGTTACGGATGTCGCATATGTGATATGCGTGGTTTTAGATGAGTCTCGATCTTGGTTCATGATCTTGCCACGTTGGTCTTGTAACGATCTACTCGTACCGGTCGAATTCCGCCATCCGAGTTAAGTGATACATGTAAATCCAATCACGGCGAGTTAGAGATCAATCGATTGATCGAATTGAACCCTAGGTCAAGTGCCGAGCGCATGAGATGCGCGGCGGTGGCAGGTGGATCAGCCACGGGCGCCGGGTTCTTGAAAAAGTTCTGTTCGTAAAACAGCCGTAACTTTTTAACCGTAACTCGGATCGAGACAATTCTTAAACGAAAGTTGTAGAGAAAAAATTTTACATACACAAGTCAATTTGGCCCGAGCAGATTTGCGAAAAACGGCTTGGAAGATAGAGTTTTTCGCGATTTACTTTTTGTAGTCGGAATCGGTTACCTGTTTTTTGCGGGTTTTGATGACTGGTAGAGCCCATATCGTGTTTATGTCGTTCTTACCATGTTCTACTTTCACATGCTATAATGTTTTTGTCTACATTCGTGCGGTAGTGAAGTAGAACGATCCTCGATAATGTTTAAGTTTGTGCTCCCCAAACCTTGCCTTGTCATGTCTTGTACAATCGATGGTGGGTCTATGAAATTAGGGTGCCATCGATTTTACTTGACTAAAACAGGTTCGTATCGGATACTTGCGAAGGTTTGGTTGCTTAAACAAGGTCATCCTAACGGTTAGGGACCTTGGAGCATGAGAAGTTGGTAACCCAAGCATAGAGATGCTATCCAACAACAAGAGTCATATGCGATATGATTAGCAAAGAGTTGCTTACCGATCTATCATGTCTTCTAGCGGTGATGCTAAAGCTCACTAGTCGACTTGCTAGTTGTGGGTCTTGAATCACTAAGTTTCAATCGAGGGATATTGATTTTAGTGGGAGTAAATCATATTTGATATTATTTACTCTATCATGGATATTTTGTCTTAGTATTTTGCATTACTTATGTTGTAGATTAATGGCGTCTTCTAAGCAACCATTTACTTTGCGTTCGATTCTTGAGAAAGATAAGTTGAATGGAACAAATTATGCGGATTGGATCCGCAATCGAGAATTGTTCTCGGGGTGAGAAAAAGGAGGAATATCTCGACACCCCTTACCGGATGAGCCTGGCGATGATGCATGCTTGCTGTGACCAAGCTAGCGAGAGGGTGCATTGGGCCACACGTAATCAAGATGGTTGGTTACACTCGAGGTTGGAGAAGCTAGGCTTCCCAATTGGCCCGAGTTGGCTGCGATTTCATTCTCTCGTCTACGCCACCTAGCTATGGGAACTTCATTGCGAACTACCATATGCATGGGGCGAGAGAGGGGCTTGAATGAGTTGTGTGGCATGAAAAGAGAGCGACATTAAGAAGCGGGTCGGTGGCCAAGTGTTGGCGATCGGAACAAGCCTAACTTTAAAGAAAGAAGGGCGGGGAAGAAAAAGGGCAAGGCTAAAGATGAGATCTCCAAGCCGGCTCCGCCCGCCCCCAAAGCTGGACCACCGGCGATGCTAAATGTTTTCATTGTGGTAAGAATGGTCTTTGGAAGAGCGCAAGGCGTACTTGGCGTCCTTAGAGAAGGACGGTAGTAAAATACTCCCGCTCATACGCTTGTTGTTTATGTTACGGACATCTTCCTCGCTAACTCTTATATCAATTCTTGGGTATTTGATCCGGATCGGTTGCTCATATTTGCAATACGATGCAAGGAATGATAAGAAGTAGAAGCGTGAAGAAAGGAGAGGTTGATTTCCGCGTGGGCAACAATGCAAGATTCTTTGCGTTGAGCGTCGGGGACGATGCAACTTCTGCCGTCGGGATTCGATTTTAAATCTTGATGATGCACCATACGTAATGTTAATGCTAAAAGGCCTCGGCTTAATGAGTTAAGTCCTACATATATGTGGCATTGTCGTTTGGGTCATATAAGTGAAAATCGCATGAAGAGGCTCCATGATGATGGACTTCTAACTTCGTTTGATTTTGAATCTTACGAGACATGTGAGGCTTGCCTTTTAGGCAAGATGACCAAGGCGCCTTTCTGGGGTTTTCTGAAGGCGTCTGACTTGTGGAACTAGTACATAGTGATGTATGTGGACCAATGAGCACGGCTTGACTAGAGGCGGTTTTCAATACTTCATAACTTTCTTTGGTGACTTTGAATGAGATATGGCTATGTCTTCTAATGAGCATAGTAGTGCAAACATTTAGAAAGTTCAAGAGGAATTTCAGGAATGAAGTAGAGAACCAAGCGTGGCCAAGAAAATTAAGACACTTGCGATCGATCATGGGGCGAATATTTGAGTCATAGGTTTGGCAATCCATCTTAGAGTTGCGGAATTGTTCTGACTTATACAGAGCATGGAGAAATGGCGTGTACGGCGAAATCGGACTTTGTTGGACATGGTTTGGTCTATGATGAGCCAGTCGGACCTACCTTTATCATTTTGGGGATATGCTCTAGAAAACAGCCGCTTTCACATTGAATAGAGTACCATCTAAGTCCGTAGTTAAGACACCATATGAGATATGGACCGGGAAGAGTCCTAGTTTGTCTTTTCTAAAAATTTGGGGTTGTGAGGTTTATGTCAAACTAGCTTATATCAGATAAGCTACCACCCAATCGGACAAGTGTTTTTCGTGGGATATCCAAAGGAAACTTTAGGATATTACTTCTACAACCGCCGAGGGCAAAGTGTTTGTTGCTCGAAAACGGGTGTTTTCTTAGAGAAAGAGTTTCTCAAAAGAGAGAAGAGTGGACAAAAGGTGTATCTTGAAGAAGTTCAAGATGAGCCGACGAGAAGGACTCTACGAGTGATGCTAATGTAGCAGAACAAGTTGAGATGCCCGTGGCCCAGAAACACCTCCACATACGAAGATCGGCAAGACTTCGCGAGTTGCGTGGGATCCGCATTGTTGGACGATGACGAACCTACAACATACGTTGAAGCTATGATGGACTCGTATTCCGAGCAATGGCAGAGTGCCATGAGATCCGAGATAGATTCCATGGGAAATAATCAAGTTTGGAACTTGGTTGACCCACACGATGGTGTTAGACCCATCGAGTGCAAATGGATCTATAAAAGAAGAAAGATATGGACGGAAATGTTCACGTCTATAAAGCTCGACTTGTCGCAAAGGGTTTTCGGCAAGTTCAAGGAATTGACTACGACGAGACATTCTCTCCAAAAGAGCGATGCTTAAATCTATCCGGATCATTCTAGCAATAGCTGCCTATTTCGATTATGAAATTTGTGTATGGATGTTAAAACAGCCTTTCTAAATGGAAATTTGGAAGAGGACGTGTATATGATACAGCCGAAGGTTTTGTTGATCCAAATAATGCTGGAAAATATGCAAGCTTAAGAAATCTATTTATGGGTTAAAGCAAGCATCTCGGAGTTGGAACATTCGTTTTGATGAGGTTGTCAAAGGGTTTGGCTTCCGTCGAATGAAGAAGAGCCTTGTGTTTACCAAAAGGCTAGTGGGAGCGCTGTTGTATTTCTAATCTTGTATGTGGATGACATACTATTGATTGGGAATGACATTCCTATGTTGCAACTGTAAAAACTTCCTTTGAATAATAGTTTTTCTATGAAGGATTTGGGAGATGCAAGATACATCTTGGGCATTAAGATCTATAGAGATAGGTCGAAAAGGCTAATAGGATTATGCCAAGATACATATATTGACAAGGTGTTGAAACGGTTCAACATGGAGCAATCCAAGAAAGGGTTCTTGCCTATGTCACATGGTATGCGCTTTAGCGACAAGCAATGTCCTTCATCGATGAAGAGCGCAAACGCATGAGTAAGGTTCCATATGCTTCGGATCGGTTCCATCATGTATGCCATGATATGTACTCGCCCGGATGTCTCATATGCTCTAAGTGTTGCGAGCGGTGTACCAAGGCAATCCCGGTGAGAGTCACTGGACGCTTAGGTTAAAAACATCCTTAAGTACTTGAGAAGAACTAAGGATGAGTTCCCATCTATGGAGGTGAGGAAGAGCTCGTTGTAAATGGTTACACCGATGCTAGCTTCCAAACGATGTAGATGATTCACAATCTCAATCGGGTTCGTGTTCACGGTAAACGGTGGTGCGTAAGGCTGGAAAAGTTCCAAGGGAGGCAGGTGTCCGATTCTACAACAGAAGCCGAGTACATTGCGGCCCGGAAGCCGCAAAGGAAGGTGTTTGGATGAGGCGTTTCCTCATTGATCTTGGTGTGTTTCCTAATGCGGCTAGCCCATTGAATCTACATTGTGATAATAATGGGGCGATAGCGCAGCTAAGGAGCCAAGGAATCACCAAGAACAAACATGTACAATGGGAAATTTCACCTCATTCGATACTTCATCGCTGAAGGTGAAATTAAAATGTGCAAAATACATACGGATTTGAATGTAGCAGATCCGTTGACAAAGGCTCTTCCACAACCTAAGCATGAGGCGCACATGAGGTCTATGGGGATTAGACATATTAGAGATTAACTCTAGTGCAAGTGGGGAGACTCGTTGGGAATATGCCCTAGAGGTAATCATAGAGATGATGATATTCCGCTTGTATCCATGATATATAAAATGTGTCCATTGAATATCCATTAAAGACAACTTGTATTGATTGGCAATTATGTGAATTGTTTGTGGAACTCTTTTACTTGTATGGTTATTCTATATTCGTCTCCACGGGTCGGAGTTCATGTGAGGACACACATGAATATTAGACTAGCATTATTAGTTGATGACTATGTTTCACAAGTCATGGACATGGAGATGTCGAACTAATAATGTGGGCACATGTATGACATGTAGGCTGGACTGACCCGACATGAGATTGTCTCTATACACATCATATACGTTATGTCCTTCGACCCGAGATTGTTGTATGTACTCGAGATGTGTATCGACTTGCTTAGGGACCCGACAAAACGCTACTCCGTCACCGGGTAGTTATAAAGGATGTCTTCGGGTTTGTCGAGAAGCATGCCGCGAGACATAGACAATCAAGATGGGACTTGCCCCTCTCTAATGAGAGAGATATCACGTGGATCACTCAAGTGATTGGATCAACAAATGCATGGCCGTGCTTGGGTTAAGTGTTAACCCACGAGTTGAACCATATATCATGAGGCAAGGGAGTAATTTGTATATGGTCGTAGTGGTTCGTCCGATATGATCATTTGCGTACGCATAGGAGTTGTCATGCCTTGCTAGAGGCGCTGTTGTCGGCTATTGGGCGAATAGGAGTATTCGGCCCATGTCTATGTGTGCGTGAACCCATAGGGTCGCACGCTTAAGAGGCTGGAAGCCTAATTCGAGTTGGACTCGAATTAGACAAGGCTTAGGGTTTCTAATGCGTCTCCAATTCGGAAAGCACATGAGAGACACCTATATAAGAAGAGGGGAGGGCGTGGCCAAACACACAACAACCAATCCACGCCTTTGGCAGCCCGCTCGTCGCCCTCCACGCTCTCGCCTTCGCTCCCGCGACCTAGCAGTCCCGGGCGCATCGCTTCTCCCTCGTACGTGTGTGACACCTCGGAGGTGCTGCATCTGGAGCACAAGGACGAACCGCACGAACCGCAAGTGGTGGGAGGAGTTGTTGGACGACCACGCAACTGCACGGCACTGCTGCAACGCATTCGACTACATCGAGTCGTCTTCCGCTGCATCTGCGCGTCAAGTGGTAATCCCGTAACCTGTAACTAGTAGTAGATCCTGGGCGATGAGGTAGAAAAAGTTTTTGTTTTCTGGCTAGCGTAGCACCCTCATAACCCAACATGTGGCTCCCTTGAGGGTGTACAATTGGGATCTGTAGGGATACGATGCATGCAAAGAGCAGGACTAATGCCCGTGAGGTCTTCAAGTGAGTAGCCTAAAGTTGATCTATGTCTTTCAAGGACAGTGACAAGTTGTTGTGCTTCATATTCAGAAAGCTTGTCACTTATGATTACTGGAGTGTTTGGGTTGTTGTGAAGAAAGACATATTTAAGGCCAGGAGGAAGAGGTTTTAGCTCTATCGAAGGAGGGTAGGTTGTTCATTTATGTCTAGCTCAATGGGCTCTGCCGACTCATCCTCTTCCTGAACAAAGTGTTCTACATCGAAGAATGGTTGAGTCGTCTCCTCTTGAGACACCATTAAGACCTCTTCAATAGGGTCTGGTTCAGGTTTGGGTTCCACTATCGTGTTAATTGATCGATCAAGAGGAACAACAATAGTGGCATTCCCAACCTTGAAGTCTAAATGACCTCATAATGGTTGTTCCTGTAGAAGTCTCATGATTGGTGTGCCAATCAAAAGAGGGATCTCTAGGATGTCAAAAATGTGAAAATCTAGACATATCCCAGAGTTCTTGATTCTAATAGGAACGGTCCTCAATACCCCATGACTTTCTAAAATAAATCCTGATGGATCTTGTAGAAGTTTTTGAGATGGGGTTAAGGACGTGTCGGGATAAAGAGTTCTAGCTAACTCTTTTGAAATAATGTTTATCCCGACAGAAGGATTGTAGTGGACTCTTCTAGCGGACCCTCTAATTTGGCACACAAGAATGGTGGATGGAAAAGTGATTCGAGCTACCTCGGGGAGATAACTCGCTTTTCTTAGCCATTCATAACTCATGATAGCCGAAAGGCTTTGAATATGTTCTATGGCCATCAATTCTTTCTATTGATTAGATGAAGTGGTCTTTGCTCGAGGTCTCACTTGGATTGGAAAATTCGAGGCATTTCCATAATCTTCAAAGGGATCTTCCTCGAATTCAAAGGGAAGCTCTAAAGGAGATGGTTCATCATCCTCTAGTTGAGCTTGCTTTCCCTCAATGGGAGGTTTTTCAACAACCACATCATTAGAAGAGGCAATTGGAATTGCTAATTCGGTTGCGATTTCCTCCTCTTTCGGTTCGGGGCTAGGCTCGACTTCTTTTTCTTCTCCAGGAAACTCATCAAAAATGCTAGTGTAAGGGGTGTTTTCAAGTATTCTCTCTAGGATGGCTTTCCCTTCACTAATGAGTTTATGCGAGAATGAACCTCCTGAAGCAATGTCGAGATGTAGAGCAGCTTCCTTGTTAAGACCACGATAAAAGTGATAGTGCAAGACATGGTCGTGCAAGGCAAGGTTTGGACCGGAATTGGTGAGGCTTGAGAATCTAGCCCAAGCCGCTCCTAATGTCTCCTTCTCTTTTTGTTGGAATTTAAGAACTTCTATTCTAAGGTCAGCGACTTTATAAAGGGGGAAGAAAGCAAGAGAAAACTTTTCTCGAAGTTCCTCCCAATTTCCATTTACGCCTCTTACAGAATGAGCATGCCATTTTTCACTCTTCCTGAAAGTGAGAATGGAAACAATTTCCATTTAAGAGTCTCTTGTGTCATGCCAGCAATAGTCCGACAAGAACACAATTGCTCAAATTCCCTAAGGTGGGTATATGGATCTTCGTCTACTAACCCAGAGAAGGATAACTCCTGAATCATGTCTATGACAGCAGGGCGAAGCTCATAGGCATCTGTAAGAATGGGGTCTGATGATGGTGGAGGCTCCAACAAGTCGCCCTTTGGAGCAAAGAATTTATAGATAGGAGTGAAATCCATGTTGTAAAGGTGGTGGATGTTTGTGATGAGGTGAGAAAGGTGGTAAAAGAAAAAGAAAAAGGATACACGGATGACTTGGCTCGAAACTAGCACAGCTACCGTTCCCCGGCAACGGCACCAGAAAGCTTGTTGGGTATTTTAAACGCACACAGAATAATCAGCAAGCGCATGGATACCAATGTAGCTTTCACCCGAGAGTATTCCAAGGTATCGATTTCCACGGGGAACGCGAAGTGCACTAATTAAGATTCAAGGTCACCCAAAGATAACTATATGTTTTTGTGGAGGGAGAGAGTGTTTTCCTATGAGTTCTCTAATTGATCTATGAATCAAGGTTACTTCAAGATTACTTATTTTGGGACATCAGAACATTGACCACAGAAAGGGATGAGATGGGGGCTAGGAAGCTCTCACTACGGTCCTACAGACACCAATCCGAACGAGGCGGAATACGTCGGCCGTTAGGGCATCACTACCCTAGGGCTACCACAACAATCATAGGATTGGGTGCAATTCCAGTGTAATCGCCAAACTAAGCACCACGCCTAATCTATTAATTACTACTCTAGCATTGCAAAGACTAGAGCACTTGATGCAAGCGGGAATCCAATAAATAACTTGAAAGTAAATGCTGAAAGTAAATAAAGAACTCAGAATTAAGAATTGATGAACCTAGAGAGTAGGCTGGAAGACAAACTAGATGCTTTGCAAAAGTACAATATTGAGGAAGATCCGATAGACCCGGCTCCTCCTCCGCTCTCTCCCTCTTCCCTCTATTTCTAGATACAACTAGAAGAACTAGAACTAGAACTAGATGAACTAGAGGGACCCTCTTCTACTAGGATGGAGGATGAAACCCTAGATTTTGATCTATAGAAGAATAATGATGGAAAAACTAGAGGGGGGCACCCTCCTTATATAGCCCTGGGTGGAGTAGCCCCTAAGGAATCGCCACGTCATCGATCCGCGTCACATTTATTCTTCACTATTGGATCAAACCAACCTATATGGGCGGTGGAGATCATCAGCACAATTTTGGAATATTCTCTGGTCGATCCCCAAAGAAAACCGGCCAAGAACCGGCCTCTAAGGGCCTGAACCGGAGCCAAACCGGTCAGAACCGGGCTTTGCTGCCTTTCTGGAGAAGTCTGGAAGGTTACGGGCGACTAGACCGGCCGGTTGGGCCGGTTTACCTGCGCCTGGGCCGAGCGGACCGCGCCAGGACTCTGGGCCGCCTTCCTGCGCTCGCCACGTGGCCTCTGAGCCGGCCGCCTCCCGCCTGGGCTCGCTCCCGCGCTGCGCGCGCGCGTGGGGTGGGGAACAAGGCCGCCACGCGACAGCCCGCCATTGGCACGCTCCTGCGCCTGCTCCCGCGCGGGGGACAGCCGCCGCTGCTGCCTGGGGCCCGCTGTCGACGCCTGCTGCTATCAGAGGTGGCAGCGCCTGACACCGTGGTCCCGCACGTCAGTATTTGTCAACTGACGTCATCGTCATTTCATGTGAAACTTCTCTTGTTAATATCTTTTTATTCTGGACTCCAAATATAGCAAATAATATATCCATTTCGACCGTCTCGACGAGCCCTTCACAATGGTGCAATCCAATTCATCATCTAAGATACTATTATTCAATGATTTTGTCCATTTTAGCTCCTTCCCTTTATAACTCCTGCAAAACATAGATGCACCAAAACTCGTGGAATTTATTAGTTCAAACCTCTATACCTATGTTGGTGACCATCATTTTTGCAGTTATAAAAGCTATGTTGATGGTTAAAAATTGACGTTAACTACCGTCAGCAATCGGCAGGCACTACCATAGATGGAGGTGGTGTCGATCTTTCTTCCTTGAGCTTTATGCAATGAGCACGCTGAAGTTTGCGTTTTTGCGTTCTTGTCAATCCTGCAGGGCACCATGGTGGCTGAAGGTTATTAGGAGTTGATGCTTTGCTTTGAGCTTCATAATTACTAGCACTTGCATCCTCTGATAACTTCTTGATATTTGATTGGCCCAGATTATCGATGATAATCGGTCCATCATTCTCTTTGATTAGGGCACTTGAGCTTTGATTGCTGAATGAATTGGCTAATTCAAGCCGATTTGAAACCTGTTTGCCATCAAGACCAATTGAATTCAATTGGTCTATTTGTTGAGTTTTAGAATCACTTAATCGGCCTTTATCAATGGTCGATTGGACTTTGTGACGAAACATATTGCAATCATTAGTAGCATGAGAGTAAGAGTTATGGTATTTGCAGTAAACTGTCCTCTCAATCTCATCTGCAGAAGGTAAAGTATAATTGATTCTAATGCATCCGATTTTCAAAAACTCATCAAAAATACGGTCGTATTTAGAAACATCAAAATTAAATTCAACTTCCTTACTCCGATTCTTATGAATCGGTTTGATAGAAGGGCAAGCAACTTGCTTATTTTCCTTTTGATAGACCTGATTAGCAAGTTTGTATGAAACAGACTTAATCGGTCTTACTTTGTCAAGGCTTGATTGATTACAACTCAACCGGCCATGGGGAACATATTGCTGCCTCTTCTTAGTACCACCAACGGGCTTCTTCCCATGATTTTGATGATTTAAAGAGTAAGAACCCAGCACTCCATCTTCGCATTTGTGTTGAGTTTTTCATTTACAACTAGCTTGACCGATTTGAGAAATCGGTCTTGCTGATTTCTTTTGTCTATCAATATTAAAATCGGTTTGGCCGACTATTGAAGTCGGCCTAATCTTACTAACCGATTTTTGCTTACTCACGGGAGTTTGAGCTTGCCCCCCAAGCCTAGAGGACTTGATAATAATCTTGAGACTCTCCCATTGCCATTGGACTTCTCCAGCACCACTTTGTGATCTAAGGCTTGCTTTCCCTTCTTAGGTTCTCTTGGCTCGTCAATTATCACATTCTTACTAATAGTAGAACCGGCTTGCTCCGGCCGAATCAAGATGGCCGGATTATTCTTCTCTAAAGTCAGCCATAGAAAGCACCTTATTGCAGGGTAATGGATGCACGTCTTCTCCATGCTTTTCTTTGCTTATATCTGAATCAACGTCTTTGAAGCCTGGTATTCCAGACAGGATTAGCTTCTTGCAGGTATATCCATACACCAAAAATATATTTTGTAATCTCTTCTCAAGTTGTTCTTGGAATGTACCCTGCTTTTCACTGATTTGGTTTGCGTTAGAATTAGCACATAAAGGTGATTCAACATGTGCTGCTGCTGTCCTATCATCGGTTTGAGAACTACAAACCGAATTTGACCTGCATGTAGCTGGAAGGATAGCGTCGAGTATCTCCTCCTAAATTGGTCTTATTGGTTTCGATTCCAAAGGGACCAATTTGGGTTGTTTCCTTAAAACAATCTTCCCCGTTGATCAATGTGGTAATAGGACAACTTCATACCAGGAGGTACAATGTTAGTTTTCCCTAAATTGGTCTTATCGGTTTCAAGTGCCGAAGGGACCAATTTGGATTGACTCTTTGTAGTCGACATGTCAACATGATCAACATGAGGCAAAATTGTAACAGGTGCAATCGGTTTAGCCGACTGGAGTGTCGACTTATCCAATTCAAGACAAGCAACAATGTTAGTTGGCTTGGCCGAATGGGAAATTGACTTAGCCGATTCAGGATAGGTGCCAAAGATCGACTGAGAAGTCAGCTTAGCTGATTTGGAGTATGCAAACAACCTTTCCTTGCTTGTATTTTCCAAATACTTACGAGAGAAGTCTTCGTTTTGCTTATCAAGCATTCTTTCAAATTCCGATAATACTTCTCTTGATTCATGCGACAATGCAATATCTAATTGGGAATACCTTGTTGAATTTTCAATGATTCGGTTAAAGTTACATGAAATCGAATTGCAAGATTCTTCATTAGCACTCCTTGCTGAATTTTCATTAATTCGGCTAAAATTATATGAAGCCGAATTATAAATTTCATTAGCATCAGGTGCTGGATTTTGAGAGCAACTGGCTAAATTGTCATCATAGCCAATTGTCTCATTCATCGACTTCTCTTGTGACAAACAATGTGAGCTTATGGCCGATGAACATAAATCTACATGCTATATGTTGCTAGAAAAATCAAAACTCAATGATTGTTTAACAAACATCGGCTCTTGATCATGATATTTATCAAAAATATTAGCCGATGCAAAATATCTATCATCATTACAACTAGCAATATCAACATCATGATTTATATCACTTGCAAAATAATTGTAAAATTCATCACATGTATTTGCAAGTTGTACCTCGGGATCACTTGCAAAATAATTATAAAACTCGTCATATGTATTTGCAAGTTGTATCTCGAGATTATTGGAGTAGTAATGCGACGAATCACCTTGATACTCCATGATTTAGACCTTTGACCTCCTTGCTGAATTCCTTCGATGAATAGCACAAAATCACGGGAGATCAAAACCAGATGCGATCGGCCTTGCGGGACAGATGCAATGGTACTGGTGAACACAAAATATGGAATCAATGGATAGGCTAGGTCAGAAAGATTTAGCTACAAAGTAGAGCCAAAGCAATCATTCCCCAGCGGAGTCGCCAAAAAGTATGTTGACGCTAAATTAGGTCAACACACCGGGTAGGGAGCTAGATCGCTCAAAGTAGGGCAAGCCAAATCCAGAGATCGGCCGGCACCTAGTATATGTCCACACCTGGACCTTGTGCCTCCAGCGATGAGCGCGATACACAAGACATGTTGCCGGAGGAGCCTCGTCGGGAGCGCGATACGCAAGACACGTCGGCGAAGTCTCTTGAAATCCGAAACCCCACACGCCCGGGACGGACCCCTTGTGGGCGCACGACAGCTATGGGCTGCCCTAGCCGGCCTGACCGCTATAGGGCCGTGTTGTCGTCGATCACTTGGTCATGACGGTGACGACGAAGAAGGAGGAGGGAGAGGAGAGAATTTGGGTAAAAAGAGGTAGATTAACTTGTGTTTTGACGATTGATGTGGATGGGATCAATCGGCCATGATCCTCTCATATATATAGAGAGGGGTAGTCTTATCCCAGTGGAAAACAACTCCAACTCGCGTTCTCCAAGTTTCCCACGTCAAAAAGTTACCTAATTCCGATTTGGAAAAGAACCGGTTTCGGAACAGTGCACGACACTGCGTCCAGCGCTCGGCCCGCGTGCGGAGGCCTCTGTGCCGCGTCCGACGCCCGCATCCAACGCCGTGTCGCGCGTCGCAGCGCGCCCAGTTGCACGTCCGGCACTCAGTGTGCGTCTGGTGCCACCGCGTCCGGCGCTCGGGCCGCTGGTGGCTCGCTCTGGGGAGCGTCCGGCGCCTCCGGGCGGCGCGTCCGACGCTCGTTTGATGCCGAACTCGCCCGTCTCGCTGTTTGCCAATGTATTGACCTCCTCTAGCCATTTTCGAGCATCAACACCTAATAAAAGTATATCTGACTAAAACCCTCCACCTTCACTCATCGGTCAGCTCATCAACCTGCTGTGTTTTCCTCTATTAAAGCTTTGACCATGTCCACCACAACCTCTGCTATTCGAGTGAAAAAAAGAGTTTTTTTTTTGGGAACATGCCCTTGGCAAGTATTTCATTAAGAGAAGAGAATGTTTTGTTACAACACTCATCCAGTAATCCAAAGATTACCGAACCGACACCCCACCACCTCGCACGTGGTTGTAATTACAAGAAACAAATTGCGCTACTCAAACGCTAACAAGTCATCCTTACTGCAAGGATGACTCATCCTCCAAGCCAAGCATATTGAGTCTCAGCGCGACTGGGTCGAAGGCAAAGCCCAAAAGCTTCTCCAGATCATTGTAGGTGGCATCTGAAATAGGCTGGCGAAACGTGTTCTTGCACAGCAGGACCGTGTCAGCCCCCACAGACGAGGAGGGAGGGACCTCCCCGAGCTTCTTCAGCAGCACCACCTGTGCCTGCTTAGTTGTGTTAGCCTCCCGTGGTGTAGACGCGATCCGCACACTCCGATGAAGTTGGACGGGAGCAGGCGTTCTAGACCTGCGCAGCCTAGGTCGCCCTTGGATGAGCGGCGTCTGCAGCGGAATGCAGAGCCTCTCCTCCATCTGCCGCACCAACGCCTGCGGTGACATCTGGCCGCCAAGGCCAGCCACCTCCTCAACTGAGGGGCAGGCAAGTCCATCAACGGGCGCAACGGTGGTAGAACCCACTGGCGCGTCATCAACAGAAAGGGCGGTGCCCCCAGGTGGTTGTCGAGGGCCTCACCTCCAACGTCGTGGTCTTGATTGCTGAGGACGTCCACACCCGGTGCCTCAGCCTCCGCAAAGCTGAGCTGAACCATCCATGGCGGCGAACGGGCATCTTCAACCGCTACCGCAACCTCCACAAAGGCAGTTGTCAGAGTAGACGGACACCAGAGCAAAGGGGCACCTGGGGAGTGACGCAAAGCAAGGGAGGCAGCGAGCTCGTCAAACATCGGGTCGACCCAATTGGGAGGCCCCGCATCCTCGCAAGACGCCACAGCGATCAGGTCTGTCCCGGTGGAGCAGCGAGCGGGTGCGGCGTGCTTTGCCCGGTGCCGCCGCCGTCGGCGACGGATGCCTGTGGTGCCTGCCACAGTCCTCTGTGCGGCCAC
Source organism: Themeda triandra (assembly GCA_018135685.1). Classification (NCBI taxonomy): domain Eukaryota; kingdom Viridiplantae; phylum Streptophyta; class Magnoliopsida; order Poales; family Poaceae; genus Themeda; species Themeda triandra. The sequence continues at coordinate 139,396 of JAENPR010001426.1, read as the reverse complement.
CTCGACCACACGCAGCGTCCCGCCAGAGGGCGACCCAGGCAAACCGCCTAGCGTCTGGGAGTCGTCGAAGGTAAGGCGCTCAAGAGCAGAGCGTCGATAATGGTCTGGGCTGACCATTGCTCGACGCCGACGATCAGAGCTGTGGCGTGCTGGGCAGTACCTCGACAAGTGGCCGTTACCACTGCAGCGGAAGCACTCCGAGAGGGTCCCAACACGAAGCAACCTTGTGGTCACGTGCCAGGCACCGAAAGCATCGACCCCGGAAGGCCGCCATGGAAGCAGTCGAGGAGCACTTTCCTAAGGCCACCGAAATGCGCCTAGGCGGGCGCCGCTGCTCCGGGCGCCCTGGAGTCGCCCTCACCTCGTGGTCGTGCCTCCCGCCGCTAAAGGATCTTGCGCCCTCGGAGTTAGGGGCGGGGAGACCCGTCCGCGGCGTCCGAGGCGTTGGTGGGGGCACGCCATCCACCGCCAAGCGGTAGGCCGTGCATCGGTTGAGGGCGTGGCCGGTTGCGCCCTGCGTGTGCACACGCCCTGCAGAGCGCCGCAAGCGCGCCACGCAAGACCGGGCGGCGGGCGGGACGCCGCCATTGGCATGGCCGGGCGACGAACTGCGTCGAGGTAGCTTGTGGGATGGTCGTCGTCGGACTCGTCGCCGTCGTCATCCGCCCAGCGACGGCTCTTCGAGCGCAGAGTAGCAACCTGGGTGGAACGGTGCCGCCTCCGGCGACAGGGAGGACCTCCTCGCACCGCCGGAGCCAGCTGGAGACGGGAACGAGCGGCAGGCCGCCGGAACTGCGCGAGGCTCCACGCCGGCACCCTCAACCACGTCCTCGACGAGGACCACGTCCTCCAGCAGCAGCTGCGTTGGCGCCGCCTGTCCGGGCCGAGCCGGGGACGGGACGAACTCGTCGTCCTCCAAAAGCTGCTCCACCGTCTTGGCCTTCCCGGTGGACCCCTGCCCGGCCGCCGCGGAGGCTCCGGTGGACAACAACTCGGCAGCCGTCGCCACAAGGGTGTGCTCAGCCGTCGACGGAGCCCCGCCGCAGAGGGCCATGAGCACGTCAACTTCCAGCGAGGACGTAGGAACCGCAGGAGGAGCATCTTCACCACCGTCGTCGTCGCCGTCGTCGGCTTCATCCACTGCGTTGACACTGGCAGCAGCAGAAGCCGCGGCCCTGCCCAGCGAGGGCGGCAATGGCACCACCGGCGGCGGCTTGGGCGCCCAAGTCGGAGACGCCCGTCCCCCATTGCAGGCACTCCCGGAGCAAAAAGGCCCACCAGAAGGTAGATCGGGGAGCGGTGATGCCGGATCCGTAGGCAGAAGAGCAGTTCCGGTGGGATTTTGGGGGGATTCGGGTGGATTTTGGTGTTTCGGTTGTGGAAGGGGACGAGCGACCGAGGGGGGGGGGGGCTCTAACGGCTTCATCTCGGTCCCTAGCAGCAGCCCTAAACCCTGAAAAAAAGAGTTGCGTCCGCAGATTTCTATTCTAGTCGTAGCATCGATGCAAGTGCAATGAGAGATTGCTATGACTATGGGATCTAGTCTTCGACGACTTCTCCAATCTGATCATCTACAATGCTCCCAATATGGATTATAAGGGATGTTATATAAACCTCAACCTCGTCTATAGTCCGATTGCGATACTCCTCTATTACAATTAGATTGTGATACTCCTCTATTACAATTATGAGGCATGTTACAGTATTATCTAATAGAATATTGTATCCTCATACTGTGTCATATGTCGCTAAGGAGACACGGTGTTGTTCCCTAAGTCACTATATGCGTTCAATCTAGATATTCACTGAGGCATATTTGTTAAAAATATACATCTGGAATTAATGAATTAATTGTTTGTCTAATGTTTTCATTCCAAAATAGACATCTGGAATTAATGAATTAATTGTTTCAACAGATAATGTTTAGTGGTGGCATGGCCAACGACATGAAGAGGATGAATAAAAAGTTGATTGAAATAAAAAAGCAACGCAGACATTTATCTGGGATTGAGTTGATACCTGAACGTGGAATAGTTACTGATGAGGAACTAGAAACAACATCAAGGTTATCAGATGTGATTGTTGGTCGTCGAGTTGAGAAAGAATCTGTCATTAATATACTGCGTAGCTCCAATAATTGTACCATTATTCATGGGCTTGCTGGTGTTGGTAAGACAGAACTCGCAAAATTAGTGTTCAATGATGAAAGAATCAAGGAGGCATTTCCTCAAAGGGCCTGGGTTTCGTTGCCCCAAAATTGTGACGAAAAAGAGATTTGCAGAAAAATAATCTCAATAATTGAACATGGACCTTGCAATCTTTATATTCTTGAATCCATATACCAGCATCTAGAAAAGGTGCTCACGAGTAGATGTCTCATTGTATTAGATAATCTTTGGAATTCAATTCCCTTGGAGAGATTGAAGGCCAGTATACTAGGCAGCAATGTCTCGATCTTAGTTACTTCGCGCAAAGCTATTCAGTTGAGTGTGCCAAAAGCAATAATATTCCCCTTGGGACCTTTGTCAGACAAACTCAGCTTTGATTTAGTTAAGCAGGTTGCATCCTCATATTTCCATGAAGGTGACATTCCAGAAATTGCACTGGATAAAATTGTAGCGAAGTGCAGAGGTGTACCTTTGGCTCTAAGGACTATTGCATCCCGATTGAAACCAGGAACCGGTGAAGAACTATTAAATTTAATAGAATATATCTTTCCACCCACATCAGATTATGGACAAGATACTATTGAGAAAACTGTTCTTGGATCCCTCAGGCTGACATACCACTTAATGGCTCCAACACTAAAGCTATGCTTTGCTTACTGTGCAATTTTTGCTAAAGGCTGTGAGATTGATCGTGAAGAATTATGCCACCAATGGATTGCTCTTGGGCTAATTGTAAACCCATGGAAAAATCGGGGTACAAATGAAAACCCGGGAAAAACTAAAAGGCTTGCAGAGGAAAAGATTCAAGAATTATTGGACATGTCATTTCTTCAAGACTCAGGGCCATCTTCGGTGAGTTATTGTCTTTCACATACTCAGATTTGTGGCTCTCTGCGTAATAGTTTCATGCTTGCTTCCATAGTTGACATAACCATAAGTTAATGGTAAATATTACTTTACTTCAATTTGTTTCATGTACTTCTACATAAAGAGAGACTATGAATTAACTTCATTATCGTCAACGTCAATATACTTTTCAGACTATGAATTAAAAACAGACATTGCTTACTCTATTTGGTTGGCTCTCCTTTGTATTTATTATGAATGGACAGTTAAAATTAGCGTCGTTTGTCAGTGTAGAAAATGGTGTGTTTTCTTGTCTTCATTGTGAATTGCTTTGTGGGTTGATTTCTAGATCAAAGTTCTTTAACAATCTGATTTGATTTTTATGATATTCTGAATGCGAACAATCTCTAATTTAATTATTTGCAACAAACAATTTTTGAAATTGGGTTGAGTGTTTGACCAACCCAATTGTATGAAAATATTGTCCACTGCCAATATACGTACACTTTCATGATGGAATTGAAAAGCTCTACCATCTATAGGATGCTTTACCCGTAATAACATGCCACTAGAGATCTAAAGTCATTAGCATAATCTAATGCTAAACATACATCCGAGGTTGGCAAAGACCTCCTTGTAGCATCTCTAAAGCATGGAATAAGTTCCCAACCATCCATGTTTTGTTAAACCGCCCAAATCAGTACATCTGTCCTTGTATATATATTTTTAGGTCTTTAAACTTATTCAACTGTGTCATTTCGATCTCTAAACTTGGTTTTGAATCTCATACAAGGCGATCTAAGAACTCTATATAAAAGAATAATTCATAAATTTTTCATATGAACTCAAATGAAGACATTCAACGCGATCTATAACGTTTTAGTTGAAAAGTTTTTTATTTGAAATCGTTTATTGTCCCAAAATTCATTTTAAATTTTAAATTTCAAAATCTTAAAACAATATTTTAGGACCCTAAACAGTTTTAATTCAAAAACTTTTCAACTACAAGGTTTTAGATCATGTTGAGGGCTACAATTTTGATATAAGTTTTTCTTTACTAGAGTTCATATGAAAAAGTTATAAATTATGTTTTACATATAGTTTTTAGATCGCTGTTTTGACCCAATTGACCCTCAAAATCAAGTTTAGGGGCCGGAATGATACAATCGAACAAGTTTGATGCATCTAGGCTCTTCTTAGTCTTCATGAATATCCTTCGTACCATACTCCAGAAATCAAACCACATCTTCTTCCTTTTTTTTGAGGGAACAGGAGGGGCACGCGCCCCTACTGGATTTTATTAAAATAAAAGTGTTTACAAAAAAGAGTTACAAGCTCCTCAAGGGGAGAATCAGGAAACAAAAAAAGATAAAAAGAAAATGAGAAAAATTATACAAAGGCTGTGTCAGGACACTTGTTGGCCTTCAATTTTTGGCTTAATTAAATTTGAATACTCCACGAAACACACGCTGGTCACAAACTCGAGTTCTCGATCACTAGAACCCCAAATCACAAAATTAGAGCCTAGATGCATTCAAAGGTGTAGGTGAAGCATTTACCTGCCCATGACCGTACCTAAACTCTAACTAGTAGCCACACCCTTGAAGCCTCGTGGTAAGGTTTCTCAGAATCGAATTGCTGTAAAAAAAAAAAAAAAACATACAGACTCGAATCCTAATCATATTATAGGAATTGGCATATTTTCTCAAGCAACATTTCTCAGAGTAGGATACTTCATCCCTGGAATATGAAAAACGGGTACAGCCTGATCGCGAAAAAACTTCATCCCTGGAACATTCCACGAATTTATGATGTCCAAATTTGTTGTTCTTGCCAACGTTACCTCTTCCAATTGCATATCTAACCTCACATGATTAGGTGGTGAAACAGGTTCAAAAGACAAGTATGTGTCAAATATATTGCATCGCCTTCTCTTTAAACACCATCTTTTGCTTTATGTGAATTTCATTTGCATTAGTGGGAGTTTTATGTGAATTTCATTTGCATTACATAGCTGGCCACATAAGCACTTTTGATGACATGACAAGGTGCATTTAAGAAGAGAGAGAAGAAATAAATGTCATGAGGATGAAACTCTCTTGGACACGATTACCAACTCTCTATAAGTCATGAAATTAAATACCTATAAAACTCTTTATTTAGACTAACCTAATGCATTCACCTATATCCGATATATTTATAACATAGTCCCTCCGCTCCATTGAAAATATCATTTTTACTTTTAAAATTATTATTTGACCGTTCATCTTATTGGATTTTTATACAAATAATAAATTAAATGAATCATAATTAAAATATCTCTAATCATAAAATAAATTACAACACAATAATTATTTTAATATAAAAATGAATAAGACTAACCATCAAATAAAAATTTAAAAATTAAAAAAAAAATATTTTTAATGGACTGAAGGGAGTAGCGTCGATATTTGGATAAAAACAAAATATGAGAAATATAATGAAGGATATATATGAGATAATGCGCTTTCCCTTTTCTCCCTCCGCCACATCATTGTTGGCCATGGCTGCGTCCGTGGCGGATTCGGGGGGGGTGCTAGGGGGCTGCAGCACCCCCGTGGGCCAGAATCACAAGGTATAAGTGAGCCCAAATCATCTTACCTCAGCCCAAAATCTCATTATTTCAGCTCAAAATCTCGTCAAAACTCAATTCTCTATTGTTCAGCCCCTCCTGATGGGCCATTCTGGATCCGCCAATGGCTGCGTCCATGTCTGCCACCAAGGATTCGCAGGGCGCTCCGAGCTGGGGTGGACGTGCGGGGATGGGGGACGGGAAACATGCCTCCACGCGCCGCCCCCTGCCGCTGCCGCCGCTCCGAGCTCCGCCGGCTAACTACCTCGGGAAGGGCAGGGATGCCTGGGTTGCCCCTGCCACGGCAAAGCATACCCATCAACACCTCCGCATATTTAAATTGAGGGAAGGTAAGCAAGCTGGAGTCACGACGCACGCAACTTTGTCTCAGCTACAATGTCGAGAGTCTCAATGCCCAAATCCTTGAATATGTCTTTTCGCCCAAGAAAAAACCTTGAATATGTCATGTAGGAGTTCACTAATGACTTTCAGAAGTATGGGGTTGTGGTACATACAAGAACCTACAAAGTAGAATGACAACACATGCAGGATGAGTTAATCTACATGTAGACATGTAGTGCAACACACAAAACAAACAGGGAATAAGAAATGAAGTTTTTCACTAATCTGTTGCCTCAAAAGAAAGCCTTTTAGCTTTCAATCCTTATCAATATAGTGTGCATTTGCTGCCATAAAGCCTTAATCTTCATAACTTCATTTCTTTTCGAGACTCACATATATTGCAACATAAATGACATATCAGCTCATAGGCCTTTTTAACATATATAGCCCAACATTATGTGCTCTTTAGAGAACCGTCTAGGCTGTTGATGATTGCCTACTGATTTTGTATAAATCATACTACTTACCTCATCTGTTCAACTACTATTGTAGTAGAAATACCGCGGTGTTGCCGCTTGTGGCTAGTGGTTAGCTATGCGTTGTATGTATCTATGTGGTTTTATATTTTTGTTTCTACGGTGTATATTTTAAGTCTATTTGTTTTGTTTATTTATATGCGTGACATGATATACTCATATATCCTAGTGTAGAATGTCATTTATATAGTGAAGTATTTTGCTTCTTATATGTGTGTTAGCGATTATTTGTTTTGGAGTATTTGCACTACGAGTTAGTATTAAATTAAAAATTAGGAAACAAATATTATGAACGAGGGTATGAATTGATTTTTAGTTAAGGTGGAGAGAATTAGGAAACAAAGATTATGAAAAAGGTTACGAATTGATTTAGAGTTAAGGTGGGGAGATATTTTAAGTCCATGTGTGATATGAGCAAAAAATTTATTTAATGACGTAAAAATATAGATGTATAGCCCTATCAAATAGAGTACACTCAATCATATGATATTTTGAGTTAAATGCATAGATCTACAAAACTGGTTTGGTATTTTTATGATTTTTTTAGAATTTTATTTGAATTTTGGAAGATCTCTTATTTGAAAAGAAAAGATTATTAGAAAAGAAAAATAGTATCAGGCCGTATTCGGCCCACTTAAGCCCAGCGAGCGTGAGGCCAGCCCAAGTAGGTAGGCAGGACGGCATGGGCTGATGCTTGATTTCGATAAAAACCTAGGAGAGTGGGTTGGACAGCGGGTTATATTTCACCAAAGTGTGAGGGCTTTTTGGTAAAATGACCGAGACTGGCCTGATCTGGGCCGTCCGTCCGCCCGATCGTACAACTGAGAATGGCCGGCGACGTGGCCATGCTAGATGGCCAGCTGTTGTTGCGTGATTCGTATGGGGAGATTACATGATACATTATTGTAGGCTTTGGGCATCTCAATATGTCGAGCTTAGGATTGAACTAAATATATTTGTATCAACTTGATGTAATTAACTTGTTTTCAATAAAACATGCCTTTAAAAATGATACTAGCCAGTGATTCCATTGATCTCTTGTGTTACATTTTTCAGGTGATAATAAGGAGTTCTGGAGCTCCAGCCAAACTTAAGATGCATGATTTGGTACACGACCTTGCTAAGTTAGTTTGTGATGATGAATTAATAATTTTCAATAAGAACATGTCACGTACATGTGGTTCACCTCGCTATGCAATGGTTTTTGATTGTGACAAGGAGAACTTGCATAAGGATAATAAGCTTGCTGGGCTAAGGGCTCTGCATATTAAAGATTGTCCTACACTGAAGTTGATCAAATGGTACAATTCCTCATTTGCCAAACGCCTGAAGGTCCTGGATATTAGTGGTCATCATATCGAGAAGCTTCCTTCCTCGATTGGAAAACTGATGCAGCTAAGGTACCTTAACGCTTCAGGAATACAATGCAAAGAGCTCCCCAAAGCCATAGGCACTCTGTCCAAACTACAGTATCTCAATCTGCATGGCAGTAGCATTTCCGAACTACCAGACTCAGTCACCAAATTGGATCAGTTGATGCATCTTGACATATCAGACTGTAAGAATCTGCTGGCACTGCCCAGCACATTTGGCCAACTCAAGTGCCTGTGTTTTTTGTCCCTAAAGAACTGCTATCAACTTTGTTTATTACCTGATGATCTTGATGAACTCCAGAATTTGGAGATCCTTAATTTGTCGGGCTGCTTCTGTCTTTGCAAGTTACCAGAATCTATTGGTATGCTGAAGAAGTTAAAACAATTGGATCTATCAGGCTGTCTGAAAGTGACCAAGCTACCAGATTCTTTCATTAGACTTGCTGGTCTCCAATACCTCAACATCTCAAGCTGTTCTGAATTAAATATACCTGTTGATGGTCTTAACAAGCTTGTGGGTTTGAACTACATAGATATGTCATCTTGTCCGAAACTTGTAGGTCTGCCTGAAGAATTTTGCAGCCTTGAACAGCTCCATACACTGAATCTTTCTGACTGTAGTCAATTGGGAAATTTACCAGAGAAGCTGGGTCAAATGAAAAGCATAAGGTTCATTTTGCTGGATGGTTGTGCAGAATCGGTGAGGAAACCCATTCTGCAACATAGGCTAGGTGCTGGTCTGCAGTCATTACCTGCATTTGTCATTGAATCGCAGGTTGATCGCATCCGAAGCAACATTACCCAACTGGAGCAGGAGAAGTTCTCTGAGCTGGAACTATATCGCCTCGAGAATGTGCGAGCAGTTGATGAGGCTGAAGCACTAAAGATGCCGACCAGATCTGGATTAAATAGTTTGGGACTGATGTGGACATTGAATGTTCGCCGATTCGTTGAGGACGAAGCACTGCTTCAGGCGCTTGAGCCACCTGAAAATCTTCAAAAGTTTAGGGTACAGGGTTACATGGGCGAAAGGTTCCCTGAATGGAACGTAGAAATCGGTTCCTTCCGCCGTGGTAAGCTTGATGAACTCGGGTTGATGCATTTTCCAATGTGCAACAGTTTGCCGCAGCTCGGACAGCTTGCAAATCTCCAAAAGCTGCACCTGTGCCGGATGCCTAAAATCAGGAGACTGGGCAGAGAATTAGGTGATGACACCGGAGCACTTAAGAACTTGAAAAGTTTCACTTTGGAATACATGGAGAACCTGGAAGAATGGTCCACTACCATGTCAATGTCATCAGCTAGTAGCCAGCACCAGCTCAGGCCAGAAGGGTTCATGTTCCCCTCGCTTCAGGAGCTCAACATATACCACTGCCCTCGGTTAACAATGATTCCATGTCCTCCAAGAAGCATAGACTGCAAAGTAACAGCAAGTAGTAGAGCGTCGCAACAGCTTCTTGAGAAGGATGAGGCTATGCAGTCATTGGCAGAGTACATGGGCATGCGGCAGCCCTTTGGCTACACTACCGAATTGCATGTCAATGGCTCCAACAGCAGTTCTTCACATGTTCCTAGCGATGGATGGAAGTTTAATGCTTCCCTCATCACTCTCACGGATCTGGGGAGAAGTGATTGCTGTGGTTTGATTGACACATTGCTAGCCGAAGGCAATAACATGCAGTGTTTAGTTAATCTAGAGATTTCAGGCATTGAAGATACAAGAAGCTTGCTGGAACAGGTTGAGACAGTTGCATATGACACACGGTCTAGCCTTGCCAAATCATGGCCAGATTGGTTCCCACCGCAACCTATTCTAAACAGTGAAGCATCACCCCATTTTATTGTATCAGGTTTTGCAAGCTGTGCACTTGATGGTTGGATTGAAAAAGTGACCTCCTTTCTTGGCAACCTCATACGGATCAACATGGAGGACCTGCTTATGTGTGAACGCTTGCCACCATTAGGTCAACTGCCAGCGCTGCAGGAGCTGCGGTTAAAAGGGATGCCTAAGATCACAAGGATCGACAACAGGGAATTATGCTGCGGGAGTAGCGACCGTCCGTCATCATCTGTGTTCTTCCCAAGGTTGACAAAGTTTGTTCTGAATGATATGCCGAACCTTGAGGAGTGGGTCATTACGGTGTCAGGTAGTACAAGTAGTGATCATTGTGGCAGCGACAGGGAGGAGTTCATGTTCCCTAAGCTGGTCAAGCTGACGATTTGGAACTGCCCCGAGTTGAACCTCAAGCGTGGCCTCCCAAGAGCAGAGGAGTGGGACATAAATAACAGCGATCGGGTAATAACATCATCCTATGACACAAACAGTGGAGGTGGTGAGCTTGCGACAGTGCTACAAGTGTTGTCATGCAAAGTTGCTCCCAATAACTGGAAATTGCTTTACCATCTCCCCGGGATACAGAACTTGGCGATCATTAGCTGCCATGGGATGGAAGCTTTACCACAGAGCATTCAGAGGCTTTCCTCCCTCCAGTCCTTGACGGTGAGTAAATGTCATGGCCTGAAACACCTGCCTGAATGGCTGGGGGACCTGACATCCCTTCACAGCTTGATGGTTGTGAGCTGTCCCCTGGAGTTCTTACCAGGGGGGATGAGGCGGCTCTCTTTCCTCCGGTCCCTCACTTTGAGCTGCTGTGATAGACTAGCAGCATTGCCAGGGTGGATGGGTGATCTCAACTCACTCGTGAAGATCACAATTGAAGGATGCATGCGCCTTAAATCTTTGCCTCAGCTTAACAGTCTACAATATCTACTCATTGACTATAATGATGAACTACATTCGTGGTGCGAATCAGGGGTCAACAAAGCTAAGTTTGCCGGAATCAAACGGCAGGTATGTTCCCGTGCATTGCATTGTATCTCCGAATTTGATGTTCCCGACGACAAACAAGTTTATGATGACTTTTAGGTCAATTATTCTTGTTTTCTAACCAAGGCATGCATGGGTATTATTCATTGGTCATATTGCTCTACTTTGTGTTCAAACAAACAACACATGCTTTTATGCAGGGTTTTTGGCTGGAGAGTCATGGTCGGAGCAACAGCTACATCTTACCAGCAAGATCGTTATACATCGGTTGGGGAGACGATGAAAGATACTGGAGAATGCTTTCTCATCCTCAGTCCAGGTTCGATATTGAGAAACTAATGGCCTGAACAATTTTCAAATTAAGTTATTGCTTGCAAACTCTCTTCAAAATGTTAAGCATAAAATTCTAAGGAAACAAAACATAGGACCGCCAAATGAACAAATACTAGGAAATCAGGACCGCAATTGGCAAGGAGAAATTGTTATGCTATGGAAAAACCATGGTACCTCTAAAAATTCATTACCAAGCATCACAAGTAACTGCAGGCTACCACACTCATATTTACCACCATGCCAATCTATTGTCCATTTCCAGGGAAGTGACTAGAAAACATGGCAATAGTTCAAAGTGTTAGGAGTAGTTACTTGTATAATGCAACATCGAATCACTAGCGGCAATATAATCAAGGCCATCTCAACAATTTTAAGCATCCTTGGGCAAGAAAAACAGTAAGGGCCCAGCAATCTAATTTTTTAACATGACAATTAAAGTATATGATACTGATAAGAGCTAACTTGCAGCAAATGCTTAGTTCGCTAAAGATAATGATAGTACAACAAAGAAACTAAAATAATGGTAAAACTTTTCACCTCAAGGAGTGTCTCGTTGACATCAGCTTCTGTATCTAACTTTTGCTTCCTTATAGCACTTCATTAGCATTGGCTTCTGCATCTAAATTTTCCTCGAATACAAAGACTTGTGCATCTTTGTATTTAAGCATAATAGTTTTTACACCGCGCACGGACGCGTCGTTGGAGGATTAGATTTACAATAAGCATTGCCTCCCCACTGGTTTACATAAGACGATTACTCGCGAACTAAATCAACTAGATGTCCCCCTCCCCCCCCCGGCCTATCCAAAGGTCGGCGATCTGCTTGATCTTGGCGAGTGGCTGAGTGATAGTGGCCGCTTCGTTTCGAAAGAATTTTACGTTCCTTTCTTTTCATAACTCCCATGCCACCAGCGCGAAGAGGGTGTCCGCGCCCTTCCTCTTCACTCCATGCCATCTCTACCACTATTGCTCCCACCAGGTGACGATAGATCCCCTCCCACCTGAGATGTGTCAACCCCAGCACTGCGAGGATGGTCCACCAGATGTGTCTAGAGAAGGAGCAGGTGGTGATGATGTGCTCAATGGTCGCCGGATGTTAGTCGCATAGGTAGCACTCATCACGTGCTTTTCTGCATCTAAATTTTTCTCAACACCTCCATTGGCATCAACATGTTCAATTAAAGTATGATCGTTCATGTTCCTGCCCCCAATCTTAGACTGGCTTCAGCATTACTTGGAACTGAAAAAAAAAAATATGTATAGCACCCCTTTGTGATTCTATATATGAACTGATCTGCTTGTTTTCCTTTTTGTTTTCTTTACTGAGCACCCGACAAATGTTTCTTATGCAATATCTAATCTAACATGTTCAAATAAATACATCGAACTAGAAATTTAGAAAATTATAAATCTGATCACGAATTCATGATTGAGTGCAGTGAATTAGTAAATCAGTGATGATGAGTGATGACCTATATAAGAGATATATAAGAGTATAAGACCTAAATACCCGATCTCCTGATCCTGTGTGATCGAGTCATCGGCGGTGGCGTGCGGCCGTGGCGGCGTGGGACCCGGCCCCTCAGCGCAGCGGAGTGCCGAGAGCAGACGAGTGAGGCAGCGCAGAGCCGAAGCGGCGTCGGGATTCTGGTCTTTGGATCGCGATCGCGAGGCCAAACGTCGTGTAGGAAGTACGGGCCGATGGCAAGTTAATCCATGTGCCTTTAAACTTAGGTTTACTTATGGGCTGCCAGCCGTCGCACTCCCCTTCAACTTTCACTTTTTGTATAAGAAGATCCCCACAGTGTGGGCCATTTTCATTAATTTAAAACAAGGGACAGTTCATACATACAGTGTTTAACTAAATACATCAAACCATACACCAAATGTGGACTGTAGGTTGACTTTGAGCCTAACTGATTGGAGTAAGCATTGGCTTTTGAAGTTAGCTAACCACCTAGCTAAAGTTGGGTCATGTCTCTGAAAAACTTTATCATTACCAACCTTCCATAGCTTTCATGCTGCTGTCAAAACTACCTCTTCGAAACAGGGTATGGCATGTGCAGTGCTTGCTTGACTTAAACTGCAATACAAGTGTAGAGCGGAGCTCCAGGCTACTCCGATTCTTGTCCAGCAATTTTGTGCAAAGGGGCATTCGAAGAAGAGGTGTTTAGGTTTCATGCTCACTTGTGGTACACATGACACAGACAGTGTCTCCCTGGACGTTCAAGTGTCTTCGCTGCAACATTGTTTTGGTGTTTAACTGATCAACTAGAACCAACCAGGCAAAGAATTTGATTGTGGGGATTCATCTCGACTTCCAGACTATCTTGAAGACTGCATGTGCCTGAACTGAGTGAAAGACATGTGCATAGAAGTATAGAACCAGCGAGAAGTAAACTTGTTGCCCCATATTGGAGTCCACCAGTCTTTGCTGTTTTGATCATATGGTGTGATTTGCAACTGTTCCTGTAGCGCGCCCAGTTACTCCAGTGCTTGTGCAGAGAGGCGACATGAATAAGGTGTCAATATCTTTAGCTTGGCTTGCATTATATTGGCATCCAAAATTGTCCATAGAGCATAATGGATATTGTCGTCATGTTTCTCTTATCAAGAAGGCCAGAGAGCATCCTCGGATCATGACATTTGGTGCTTGGGTGAAGAAAAAGGACATTTTAGCTGCTGAACCAATCAGAATTGGCTAGGCCGACTCTCAAAATCAGCTAAGCCGACTTGATCAAAGTTCTCAAATCCAAGAATGGAATTCACCAATGCGTTCCTCTCATCGAGATGATCGAAAAACATACATGGACTTCCTGTTAGAGTCCGAATGAATTAATTATGAATTTCGAAAGATTTCACCCGAAATTTCCAGGAGCCAGTTGGCCTGGCTGAGTCCCCCACCCGGCTAAGCCGACTTGGGCTGTTTTTAGCCTAAAAACAACCCTCATGCCTGAGGAAGTCTGGCCTAGCCGACTTGAGACTGGCTTAGCCGACTTGGACCTGTTTCTCGAGCCGGTTTGGCTTCCAAGTCTGTTTTGGACCTATTTTGGACGTGACAAACTTGGAGATCGTGTATGGGATGTGTTTACTACTGGGATAAGACCACCCCCTCTATATATACAAGAGGATTATGGCCGATTGATCCCATCTATCAATCATCAAAACACAAACCTAAAACTACCTCTTTTACCCTAATTTTGTTCTCAAGCACTCTATCTGTTGTATGAAGCTTCTCTCAACGAAGATTATAATTTACTGACTCCAAGTCCCCCCTATTTCCTTTGGCTACATAACCATTGGCCAAGTAACGAAGATTTCCTCTTTTTTCTGAGCAGAATTCCTATGCCAGGGACACTGTTTGCGTGCTCTATCAATATTTTCTATTACCCCTTTGGGCAGCTTGATAGTACACATAGGATAGGTGGTGATGGGAGTAATTGTTGAATTAATCATTTCAAGTCTTCCACTATATGATAGCCAGACGGAGCAAGCAGATAGCCTTCTCTCCACCCTATTCATCATAGATGTGAAATCTTCTATTCTTGATTTTGTAGTTCCCATGAGTAGACCCAACTAGGTGAAAGGCATGAAGCCTAAATCACAGCCAAAAGTACCAGCTAGTATCATCATCTTTTCATGTGGAACATTGACAGGGTACATCTAGTCTAGATTTAGAATAATTAACATGCAACCCTGTAGAATGTGCAAAACCATGTAGTAGAGCCTTTAGAAACACAAGTTGTCTGGCATTAGCTTGAAGTAGTAGCAATTTGTCATATGCATATTGTATAATGGGGAAGTCATCAGATGGTTGTGGTATAGGTGTTTTCATGCTTGCAGCTCTATTAATTAGAATCTATAACAGTTCTGCCGCCAAGACAAATAGGAGAGGGGACAATGTATCCCCTTGTACACCATTTAGTAGCACTGCCGAGGATCCTGAGGATAAAAGTAGTTTCACCCAAAGAATCCACCTATCAGGAAGGCCCAGGTGTGTCATGACTTCAATTATTGTTGAGTGTTCAATTATTTGAAATGCTTTTTCAAAATCAAGCTTGAATATGATGATCTCTATCCTAGATTGATGGCACTGGTATATATATTCATAGCTCCTGGCTAGGCAATCTTATATAGCTCTAGAGCAAATGAATCCATATTGATTCTTGTGAACCAATCTGAGAATGACCAATTGTAGCCTGTCTGTCAAAATTTTTGTTATGAGTTTGGGGGAGATATTCATTAGGGAGATTGGCCTGAAGTCATTTACTGATTCTGGAGACTCTTTTTTAGGGACTAAGGTAATATAGGATGTATTGATACACTCCAAATTGACTTGTCCCTGATAGAAATTTGAGTAGAGCTTATAAAATTTTCCTTTTATATGTTGCTAGCATCTTTTCAGGGAGAGCCCATTAAAACCATCAGGGCCTGGTGCTTTTATCATTTGGCATGTGCTTCACTATTCTGTCCACTTCATTAGTAGTGAAAGGAGCAATCATCCCTTCTAGATCATCCACAGGGTTGATCAAATTTGCCAAATCAAAAAGCATAAATGGTGATGAGGTCGTACCCATCTGTTTTTGTAGGAATTCCATAGAAGTCCAGCTTTGCCTGCATGATCATGAATCCAGATTCCTTGTTCATTTTTTAGCTGTGGGATAGAATTTCTTCTATAGGAAATCGTTGCCATATGGCATGAAAAAATTTAGTGCATTCATCCCAAAATTTCACCCTATTGACAGTATATCTCTTCCTCGAATACAGTTTATAATATTTATCCCCCCCCCCCCGCCGCTAATACCTTCTTCGAAAACAAAAAAAGTTATTATTACCTAAAAATGAGCTAAGAGCAACTCCAAGAGATATGTCATCTTTGTTATGTAGGCTATTTTTATAATTTCTCTTGTAAAAATTAAGTTCCAACAACTTTGCTATCTTATTTTGTAAAATATTAGCTATTTCTGAAATCTCACATGCTAAATATAGCTTGCATGTGCCGCTAGCTACCTAGTCTTGCCATATTAGAAAGACTGTTGCGATTTTCAGTTATTTTATAAAGTTTTTCTATTTTAGAGGTAGGCTAATCATAAGTTTAGTCATCTATTTTTACCAAATCTCTTGGAGTTGCCCTAACACAGATATAAACCACAATGAGAAGAATAATTCTATCGCAGCAGCTTTAGACAGTTGAAATATCAACAGCTCATCATTGCAAAAATCTATTTTTAGCATTAGTAATAACCTGCTTTTCACAAATTAAATAAAGTATTCCATCTGTTCCAAATTATAGGTTGCTTTGTGACTCCTTCATATAGCAAAATATATATACCAAAAAAGTCAAAGTGGCTTATAATTTGGAATAGAGGGAGTAATATATAGATGAATCCACCACTCATGGAAATAAATGAAATTAATTGATGCAGTATCACTAGTCCCCAAATACTTTTAGTTGATATATGCACTGTAACATATCTATTACAGGAAACTGTCTTCTTAGAATTAATAATTTTCATAGAAATAGCAATAGCATCAACTCCTTAAAGTGTTTTCTGTAGTTTTTCCTGTTATATTAAACATAAACGCATGACCTTACTTTTGGTTTGCACATTACAGGTTTACAGCATCGATGGAACTCATAGAAGTGTGGTGGCTTGAGATTCAGGGTAGTGTCCCTCAAGGGGTCCTCCCCGCCAGCACTAGCTACGATGTATACCTTGTTTACAAGTTGGCAGATGAACACGATGGCTTGAGATGGGGGGAGTCATACGTCCAAGTCGATGGTGTACTGACGTTTAGTGCTATTGTTTCCTTTGTGGACCAAGACGCGGTGCGCGTGGATCGTGTGGCTTACCCGGTTACCCGATCTGAAGGATGGATGGAGCTCAGGCTCGGCAAGTTCACCCTGCTTGATGATAGTAGCACAGTAAAAGTGCAGTTGTGTGAGAAAACGAACACCTATGCCAAGAAAGGGCTCATCATTGAAGGCATGGAGATTAGAGCAAAAAACATGCCTATTACCTAGGCACCAATTATTAGTCATGATATTTTAGTATACCGGAGGTCCATTAACTTATATATGAGGGTTAATTTCAGTAAGGTCCATAAACTTCAAATTTGATTTTTTCGGTTGATTTGCAACCGATTCCCATTCAGACATTCTTGCACACTACAGTCACCTCGTCTGAACCAATCACAACATTGCCTTCTCTGAATCGCATCGTCAGGAGTGTGTTTTGGGGGAAACATGGCCAAGTGGATTGAACCAGAGGACGATCATAACAAGTGCTCTGTTGCTCAAAAGAGGACGTTGCGTTGGTCAATGGTAGTACAGCTAGCCAGGGAATCCTCCACTTCAAATCCTCACTCAACCACTGCCCACGGTGACTGAAACAAAAAGTGCCCTGTGGTCTTGGCACATGCAATGCACATTGCAGGCATGCAGCACTGGCTTGCACTGGCCCGTCCTGATCATGCAGTTTCGATGGCAACGGCTGCTATGGCCACAACGCTAGCAAGCAGAAGATGAATTGCAGTCGGTTGCAGTCTTGTTGAGCATGGATTCTCCGCCGATGTGTGTATTGACAACTGAATGTTTATTCGTTAGTGTAAGTTGAAACGGATTCTTTGTTTCACGGTAAAAGATTGTCCAGTGACATTTCTCCCCACGGAAAATTCTTTTTTTCTTCACATTGTTCTTTTCTCATTGACCTCCACTATTTTGTTCTTCTTTTCCTTTCCTGTACAACAGTTTTCCAAGATCTGTACAGTATACTTTGTGATTAATTTAGTACTCTCTTTTTTCGTTGCAGTTTCATTACCGTGATTTGGCCTCTACCTAACTGAAATCCAGAAGAAGTAAACTTAGCAAAAGAAATAGTCTTTGTAGAAACTTGCAGGACAACCACACTTGAGAACAAGTTACCTAGTACACATGACAATACTACAACCACTAGAGAATCACTTCAACTTATCGGAGGACCATGACCCCTGCTGGCTACGACACCATACTACTAGCTAGCTACTGAAATAGACTAATAGAAATACGGACTCCCAGCAATCCTCCATTATTTTTATCCCGTTCATGACGGGCTCTGTTGAAGTCCAATACGAACTCCCAGCAATCCTTGATGTTCCTAAAGATCCTTGACGTCCTCATACTGCCAAGAGGAGACTTCGATTAGTAAGCATCATCAAGGATTTAATAACACTACAGAAGATAAACGCAGTGCAAAAAGTTTGATATAATCTACTACCTCGGCGTGAGAGTGAGACTCCTGCGGCTTCAGATCATCATCCTTTGGCTCGGACGAGCTCGCCTGAGAGTGATGATAGGTGTCCACGACAATTCTACCAAACCTGCACTCGATCGATCCAGCCACAAAATCCACAAGACAAGACAAAATTCAGTATGGTGTAGTCGCACAAGCAGTGAGTGACGCAATGAATCAACACAACGCGAATTCAGTAACAAGCAAGCATACGGATGGTCGTCGTCGCCGAACTCGATGTGTCCGTCGAAGCCAGCGCGTGCGGCTGCGCCGTCGTGGGAGTGGCCGCCACCACCACTCGCCGCTGCTCGCTTCTTGCCGTCGGCGAACATGCTGTTGAGGTACGCCGACTCCTCCTCGGTGGCCGGGTGGACGGCGAAGCCGGAGTCGGAGCCCAGCGCCTGGTACTTCGCCGACCAGCGGTCCAGCCAGCGCGCCTCCTCCTCGGTCGGGTACTGCACGCTGATCTTGATGTCGTGCTCCACCTCCCCTGCAGCGGCGGCGGCGAGGACGGGGAGCAGGAGGAGGGCGATGGGGACGAGAGACAGGTGGTGAAGCCGGGCCATCTCTTGCTGGTTTTTGGTAGCAGGAGGCTGATCAGCTCAAGCGTGGAGTGTGGACTGAGCCGTCTGAGCTAGCTGTTCTATATATGCGTGGAGTGGAGGAGGGGATATGCATGAGACGATGGTTCAGGAGCTTTGTGTGGTTTTTGTGGTGCGGCCGTCTCATGCTCTTTGTGCCTTTTAACTGCTATCTGTACTTTCCTTATTCGTGTTTCTGTTGTATTTCACAACTTTCCTCAACTTTTGTGTATCTGTAATCATGTCAATGACTTGTTATGAATATGTATGTGAAGTTCTTTTAGAACTGTATAAAGGTGTATGCAAGCTTCCTATCGATTGGATGAGTTGAACCTTGAATAATTCCCTATCGTCTTTTTTCCTCGAATACGCAAGAGTATTGCGTATCTTTGTATTAAGAAGAAAGAAGTTTTTGTACAAGAGAGACCGGGTGACAGACGTCGTTAATTTTGAGTTTTCAAATGTGATGTTCAAAAAGAGTTCCATCACCTGGTTGGAGGATGTTGGTAGGCTTAATCTCCTTACAGACATGTCCATTGCAATAAATTTAGCGTAAAACTGGTAGGAGGTTTGGTGAATTTGTATTAACTATCGAACATGTCCTTGTGTGGAAATAAAACATATAATTTTTGCGTGCTCACCTGAACACGATTTGTGTGTTAGAGATTTATTTAAGAAAACAAAGTGAAAAAGGAGCAAAGAGGTCGTGACATAGAGACAGCACTGCATGCTGATCTGCTCCATGTGGTAGCCGTTGTGCAAGGTACAGAGGATTCTCTGGTGGTTTTTACTTTTCACATGGATGTACTATGTATAACTAGGATTGCCTCTGCCACAAGTGAGTGGAGAACACTGATAGTGATGAACTATGCTGAAACTCCTGCGTGCTTGTTGCCAGTAAGTACAGACGTACTTGTCATTCAGTCGGCGTGGGCCAAAAGCAATAATATGTTAGTTTTGCATGATTGCAGAAGTGTTCGTCAGTACTTACAATTGACACAAATATTTGTGTCTGTCTTTCCATGGCAAATTACTGAGAGAAGAAGAAACTTATGCACCTCAATTGTAGACTGCAGAAATTGTCCAACTTCTGAAAGCTGATACGCTTCCGAGAATGTGAAATTCAGTTAATAACCATCGTGACCCTGTGCAACATTTTATTTGTGTGTGGTTTCTTGCTTTTTGCTTTAGAATTCATGCTACCAACATGGATATGTAGCTTGTCCAACGCGTGTGTTCTTGGCTTCCTTTTTTTTTCGAAAGCATGCATTTGCATGTATTGCTCTAAGAGAATAAGGAGTTCAAGATACAAGCCTGCCTCCCCGGGCGAGATGCCGAGGTGAGGACAAGCAACACACAACACAAGTCACCGGCTTTAACGGTGCAGCGAAAAAGATGTACTAACTGGTAAACTAATTGTGCGTCTAGTGGATATGAGAATAGATCACGGCGTCACCGGGTTGGCAAAGAAGGCCACCAGGGCGGCAAGGTCCCGGAACCCAGCGATCGTCCACGCGTCGATCTCCTCCCTGATCCGAGACAGAAGCTGAGCGGCGGACAGAGATTCCCCCTCGAAGACGCGCCTGTTACGCTCCTTCCGCATCTCCCAAAGACGTTAGGAGCACCAAAGAGTCAAAGCCCCGGCGGAGCGGAGCGGGGCCGCCTTCCTCTTGCACAACCACCAATCGACGATGGCGGCGTTGTGCCCCGGAGCTAGACGCTGAAGACCGGCCAAGGACAACAGCCTGAGCCAAACCTCCCTGGAAAAGACACAGGAAGCGAGCAGGCGATCCTGGGACTCGTCCGACTGGTCGCAGAGGGCGCAAGTGGCGTCTGGCTGCAGCCCGTGCCGAGCTCTCCGCTCTGCGGTCCACAGCCGACCATGCAGAGCCAACCAGAAGAAGAACTTGACCTTGCTCGGCGCACGAGTTTTCCACAGCTCCTTGGCACCTAGAAGGGCCTGCTTCCCGTGGAAAAAGGCGCGGTAGGCCGAAGCACTGGAGTACTCCCCATCCGCCGTCCATTTCCACACAAACTTGTCCTCAACAGCCGTAGAGAGGACGAACCCGTCAAGCTTGTCCAGAAGCTCCAATACCTCGATCATGACGATGGCGGTCCGGGCGCCGGTGATGTCGCGCGCCCACTGAAAGTTGGCGAGGGCGTCGCGGACGCAGCGCCCCCATCGCCTGCTGCTGACCCGTGCGAAGACGTGCGGCGCAGAGAGGAAGAGCGGCCCGTCCGGCGCCAGGAGTCCGTCCAGAAGCGCGCGCGTGCTCCGTTGCCCACGATCACGCGAACGGAAGCCCGGAACATGGCCTCAACGACGGGCTCCAGGCTGCAGGGCAGGCCCGCCCACGGAGAGGATGGGTCGGACCAGTGACGCCACTCCCATCTGAGCCGAAGAGCGTAGCCCAGGAGGTGGAGATCAGGTAGGCCCAGACCGCCCAAGCACCTCGGCGAGCAGGCGACCGTCCAAGCCACCTTGCAGCGCCCCCCCCCCCGTGACGGTGTCCGATCCCGCCCAGACGAAGGCACGGCAGCGCCTGTCAATCTCCTTGAGCGCCCAAGGGGAAAGCGCACAACAAATGGACACATGTACGGGGATAGCCGAAAGGGTCGATGCAGCAAGCGTAGAACGTCCCGCTTGGTTCATCAAGGAGCCCTTCCAAGCCGGGATTCTTGCCCCAACGGAGTCAACGATCGCCTGCTCGTCGTTGCGGGAGAGCCGCTTGACGGACAGCGACGTCCACACAAACTTGTGGGACAGCGGTGTTCTTGGCTTCCTCAGTTCCTCCAAGTCAAACTTATGTCCTCTCTTCTCGTTTTTTGTACAGTAAAAGTTTAAAATGCTCCAAACTTTTGCGATTGGTACAATATTTTGAACCACTTGATTCGAATTCCAGTCAAATGATGATACACAAAGGGAAGTACGAGTAAAAGTAACCCTGCAACGGGACAGCGACGCCGGCTCTATGCTCTCTGCACTCTGCACCACAGAACCACAGAACTGTACTGTCTGATTTTATCCACTCGATCAACTGCTGTACTGATGAGGTACTCCTCCTATTCGAGTATCAAAACTGCCTGTGTACGGTCCTTCACATGCAAGATCGTGCATCACGAGATTGGGATAGCGCTGAACAGCTGATCAGCCAGCCATTGAGGACTTGTGCTCTGAAAATCAGACACGACACCCCCCAATCTATTTTGCTTCTGTTGGCCCACACTGGTATGAATACGTATGTAAAGTTCTCTTTTAGGACCGCATAAAGGTGTAGGAGTAGACGACCTTCCTAACAATTGGAATTGGATGAGATGAATCTTGAATTCCCTATCAGTAGAGTGAGGTTGCTTTTTTTAGAAAAAAAAAGGTTTTAAATAGCTCGCTAAGACTGTCGATATAGCCTGCTATAACTTTTTGAGGCATGGTGCCACTATTTGCGTTCATGTACAATTCAGCCGCTATAGCCCGCTATAGCTCCGCTAATAGTTTTTTTTAGAGACAAACCGCTAAATATCTTAGCCCGCTATTTAAAACAAGGTACATTCTGGGTGATAGACATCGCTAATTTTCAGTTTTGAAATGTAATGTTCAATACAGTTTCACCACCTGTTTCTTTTAAAGTACATATTCTACAGGTAACAAACATCGTTAGTTTTCAATTTTGAAATATGATGTTCAAATAGAGTTCCATCACCTGCTTGGAGGATGTTGGTACCGCTTAATCTCCTTACAGACATGTCCAGTGCAATAAATATCCCTGGGACCTGCTGATGTTTTAGCGTAAAACTGGTAGGAGGTTTGGTAAATTTTACTTCCTCGGTTTTAAATTGTAAGTTATTACAATAATCTTGAAGAGTCAAAGTGTCTTAAATTCGATCAAGATTATAATAAAAATTATAAAGATTTATGATATCAAATAAGTATATTATGAAAAATATAGTTAACGAAAAATCCAATGATACCTAGTTGACATCCTAAATATGTTGACTCTCTAAGATTCTTGAAATGACTTACAATTTAAAACGAAGGAAGTATTAACTATTAAATATGTCCATGTGTGAAAATAGATCATATAATTTTTTGCGTGCTCACCTGAACGATTTTGAGAGAGAAAAAAGAACAAGGAGATCACGAGACAGAGACAGCACGGCTTGCTGTTGTGCTCGACGTAGTAGCCGTTGTGCAAGAGAGGATCGTGATTCTTTGGTGGTTTTCACATTTCACAGGGATATACTACTAGGATTGCCTTAAGAGGAAAGTAATGGTCAATAGACCTACAACATAAGTGATAGTTGATGGTGGCGAGCAACCCTCATCAAGCACCATCATTAACTATCACTTGTAGAGTTGCTCGCCACCATAAAGCACATACATGAAGTCATGAACATAAAAGAAGAAAGAAGAAAGAGAGTGACTGCCCTCAACACCTAAACCCTTAAGTGCCTGTATACAAGAGAAAACGCTAAGGTTGCCTACAACACGACCAAGCCATGGTGGCAAAGCATCCACCCTGATAAGAAGAGCCGAGCGGCAAAGCATCCGCATCCGCCAACGGACCAAGCGGCCAAGCATCCGCCAACGATGACGCGGCCATGACGGCAAAGCATCCGCCAACGAACCGAGCGGCAAAGCATCCGCCAACGAACCGAGCAGCAAAGCATCCACCAACGTACCAAGCGGCCAAGAGCTAGCGACGGCAAAGCATCCGCCAAGAGCCAGACGACGACGACGATGACGACGACAAGGTCAAGAGTTGTAGGACAGACCCAAAACGAATAGAGTGAAGGCACACACAGGAACGGCAGGGAACTCCATCGGAAACCAACGGTAGCGGCCGAGAATGCTAGTGACCACACGGTGGATGGATTCTTCAACGACGCCTTCAGGAAGGAGAAGACACCTGAGGGAGCACCCTAGATGCCATCGTCGCTGGCCAAGAGGCAATGCTTTCGCCCAGGATGCGACGGATGTTGGTGCAGAAGCACGGTTCAGAAGCGGCGCCTCGAAGGAGGTGTATGACGCCGAAAGCGTCACCATCGCTTGCCCGGCAAAGGCAGGCGGGGCTTTTGCCCGAACTCGTTCAACGACCGCCACACCGTGAGGCCAAAGAGCATCGCCGCCCATCCCCCCCCCCCGGGAATTAGCCGCCGCCGGGGTGGCCGGGCCACACCCAGCCGCCGCCAAGCCGCAACAGGGGAGGCCCCGCCCGCACGCCGGGTACTCGTAGCAGGCCCAGCCCCCACCAAGAGACGGCAGCAGGCCACCAACTAGGAGCAGGGGATGGTGCGTCGGGCACCGCCGAGGATGCCAGCGGGGATGGCGCCGTCAGACCACGAGGAGGCCAGATCCGGCCACAAAGGGCTCGGATCTGGCCGACGGCCGCCGCTAGAGAGGTAGCCCGATGGAGAAGGCGGCTCCGGCCAACCGGAGTGCAGGATCCAGCCCGCCATAGCCGGCCTCCACGCCAGTGTCGCGGAGCTCCCCACGGAGCGTGGATCCAAACGGGAGCTCGCCGGATGTGGCCCAAGGCAGCCCGGATCTGCTCGCCGCCCGACCCGCCATGGCAGCCGGTGGAGCTAGGTAGGGGGAGGGGGAAGGAGAGAGAGGTAAAGGGGAGTGGAGGGCACGACGGCGGCACCGGTTGTGCGGGCCGCCGGCGCCGCACACCGAACGGCGGCGGCCGGCGAGCAAGCAACGGGGATGCGCTCGGCGCCGCCGGTCGGGAGCCCCCTCTGAGTCGCCCGTTGGGAGCGCTCCGGGGGGGGCGCACAGCTCTATTTCTGCTCGCCTTTAACCACAAGTGAATGGATTGCCTCTGGTTTTCACCTTTGCCTGAAATTCCTGCGTGCTTGTTGCCAGTATAAACACTCCATTCGGTCGGCGTGGGTCAAAAGCAATAATATGCTAGTTTTGCATGATTGCAGAAGTGTTCTTCAGTACTTACAATTGGTAGTGGCTCTTTTTTCCGACAAAATACTGAGAGAAACTCACGATCTTGTCCACTGCGTTTATGAAACTCACTGTCTTTTCTTGAGCATCACTACTCCAGTGCGGCAGGCCTCATCCTCCTCAACGGTACACTGTGGAAATTATCCATCTTCTGAAACCTAATACGCTTCCGAGAATGTGAAATTCTGTTTTTGCCGGAGTTTAAGATGCTCAAAACTTTTGCGATTGGTAGAAAATTTTGAACCCCTTGATTCGTATTCTAGTGAAAGGATGATACAAAGGAAAGACGAGTAACAGAAGTAGTGGAGGCCTGAAGCGTCCACACGATCAACTGCTGTACTGTTGAGGTACTCGAGTATCAAAACTGCCTGTACTGTCCATCCATCACATGCAAGCCTGTGCATCACGAGATTGGGATAGCGCTGACTAGCTAGCTGATCGACCAGCTGATCAACCAACCATCGAGGGCATGTGCTCTGAAAGTCTGACACGACGACGACTGTCTTTCTTGCACGGAATTTTTGCAGCATATTAGATGTTTCCCAATACACAAAATGTACTTGGCGCAAAAAAAAGTACACATAATGTACTGTAGTAATTTAAGCTCTATCGGTGCTTGTGATTAGGATATTTCATTCTTCGGATGATTCAATTCTTCCAAGTTTTCATTTTTTTTTTTCTCCATCTCTTTTGCTTCCAGCCCTGTTTGCTATCTTGCCTCACAAAAACTTACAATCATTCTGTTTTTTTACACTGACGAATCTATGCAATGTCGAGAGTGTCATAGTGTTGATCGTTCCAATTGGCAATATCATGGCTCTACCCTGCGTGGTGAATCGGTTGGCGTGCAAAACCCTAGTCGCCATCACTTCCACCTTGGTCCTGTGCCCTTTCCCTTCCGCCTTGTCATGTCGAAGGAATGCACCAGGATCTGTGCGGGGGGCGACTTGCGGCTAGGGCATCACCGTGGTGGGGAATGCAGCGATGCTCACACTGTGGGGTTGTATACCGATGATCACTGGCGGACGCAGTATAGGGACATGGGTGTACAAATGTACAACCAATAATTTTGAGAAACAAATTACAACTACTATGCATTACATGTAGCATACATATAAGTAGACCAATATTATATGTTTGATCCAAATAAGAGTTAAAAGGCCATGTTTTTTGTTCCTCCCGTCCACGATCTAGCACGTTTTCTTTGAATTCATGGATATTTAGGTTTACATACTCCACAATGGTCTATGTGCATATATGAGTCTGTACATCCAATTTTTAGTTCCTGCGTCCACCACTGCCGATGATGTGGCTCCTCCAGCACGGTCGACATTTGGGTCAATGGGTAACATTGCGGTGGGGGTTGCGGCTATGGCGCCCTAAGCCTAGCAGCTAGCATGGGATAGAGGAGAAAGAGAGTGAGAGTGGGTCCAAGCCAAGGGTCGTCATTGACCCCGTTTTCCTCGAAGGCAAGGGCAAAATCATCACCTGCAACTAGGGCTAAAGCCTCCCTAAGCATATACCATGACTTATTTTTGAAGAGAAAAAGAAGAAGATGAATATT
This sequence comes from Themeda triandra, assembly GCA_018135685.1. NCBI lineage: Eukaryota > Viridiplantae > Streptophyta > Magnoliopsida > Poales > Poaceae > Themeda > Themeda triandra. The sequence goes on along the minus strand of JAENPR010001426.1, from coordinate 112,991 downwards.
CCTTAGAATAAATAAATAGTGTTAGTTTTCAAAACTTGTAGACGAATATTTCCACATTTTTGTCTTTTATCTCCCTCCGACTCTCCCTCTCTTCTTCCCTAGCTCCAGCGGATTTTGAAGGGACTCGACGATGGGATGGGAGTGCCCATTGCCATGGCGGTAGTAGCTGATAAAGACGGTGGCAGAAGTGAGAATGTCGAAGATGAGCTAGAGGCAGGGAGAAAGACCTTTGGAAGCGCCGCCAATCTTCCTCTCCAACCAAGTCGGAGAGGAGTCGGCCTCCGACCAGCCGCTCGGCTTCTGCAGAAGGCGCACCTAAACGGGCCTCTCCACCAGAAACTCGATGGGCCGGCCCACAAACAGCGAGCGCCCGCGTGCTGCTCGTCAGCACGGATGACGGGCCATCCCAAAGAACGCCCATGCGCTGCTGCACAGCCAGCACCGCTTCTCGTTTGTTTTCGACCCAGTTAGTGCACTGAGCGAGCAGAGTGTTTCTTCCATATACACTAGTGATTTGTGCGCGCCCATGCGCGCGATCACTGGCCCGTGTAAATATTTGAACTATGGAACCCAAACACAGACATGTTCATGCGCGCAAGTGATGGCCTAGCAGGTAAGCACAAAGTTAAAAAGAAAAGTTCACAGGTTGTGATGTGAATCCTAGCCACACCTATTCAACACCATCAGGCCTCCGAACAGCATGATAGTTGTACACGATATTTGTATGACTATTTGATAAATGGAATAATCTCGATAGACATAATATTTGATGATGGCACACTACATTAATATATAATAGATTCACATAAACAATAGTTACATCAGAAAAAATAGAGCACACATAATCAGCCTAGAGCATGGCTACATTCCTTCGACTTGCAAATTTTGCATATTTTACAAACTTTACATCAGTGAAAATGGAGGACACACACATAACCTTTAGTCTACAGTTTTGGAAGGGTTGAAGAGACCTTTTGGGTATCCACAATGTCGTCACAGATCCATCATATCCCCACGGTCACTGAGATCACAAACCAACCATGCTCTAAGTCAATTTACTGCTACAGGTTAGCATAAATAAAAACTGATATAAACACTTGCTACAATCTAAAATATATATAACTAAAGTGTGATGACTCATCATCTAGCTGCTCACCAAGCTACCTACCACACACCTGAACTGAGGTTGGAATTACCCAACTTGCTTGGATCATCAAACAACCACTGAATTAGTATGACACAACTCACTCAAAAACTTACTAAAATGCATTTCTAAATGGGAAACCAAGGAATCAAAATTTTATATGAAACAGGATCAAACCAAGTTAACACCTTTGATTTTGACATTAGATAAGCAAATTTAGTAACCAACGAAGACCTGACATCCAGTTCAGATCTGTTCTGAATTTGCATGGACCTTGATATTTTACGGAACTAACATATAACATATTTAGTTTATGTAGCTTATAGAAACTTCTAATTATGTACCTATTGGTGGTGCAAGGAAAATGATGAAATGGCCAGACAAAATAATACACGAACCTGAGCTTAGTCTCATGGACAGCTGCAAGGAAAATGATGAAATGCTTTCTCTAGTTAATCTTTTGTGCGCCTGCATTCTATTGTCACATCAATATTATTGGCTGCAGATTATGACATCAGAAACCACAACTAAGGCAATAGGAAAGGTCACACAATGATTCGCTATCCAAGCTGTGTATAATGGGCATATCTATGGTATCCTGCGTGATACCGAAGCAATATACCTGTTGTAGAACTGGCAGCTTCAGGAATGGGAGCATTAAAGTACCACCAGAAAGCTGTGTTGGCGATTAGGGAGTAACTACCTAAATCAGTGCCATAGACAACAAACATTTTTAGACAAGCTGAAATTAAGACAGGCCCATAATAGCATGTCACAGATGAAGAGGAACAAAGAAAGCATGTACCTTGGTAAGACTTATCAGATCTCCAACAAAGCAATTCCGGACAGTCCCAAACTCCTAACTAAAACATGGTATTTCAAAGCTCCAATCACTTAGCACACATTCAATTGTAATTTTACAGGTAACTTAAGCAATGCATATACAATGAAAATCAAACAAAAAAAATGTAGCATTGGTAGAATAAATGTAAGCATACCATTTCAGGCTGAGCTATGAGCTCCAAAATTCCAGCAGTTGACAAACCTTTAAGAAGCATACATGCTGCACTTCTCTATTTCTCCAAGGCTAACCACCACCGGAAAATTAGAAATCAACAAACAGTTAAGCACCACAAAACAAACTTCGTAGCCTGGCCTGGGCACTGCTGTACCAGAGGTACAGGCTATCTCACTAAAGAAACTCAGAAATTAGGAAGCCGAATGTTATAGAAGCAAAGCAAACAAGGTGCTGCTGGTGAAGTACGCTAAATCTTCTACATCCTCATGATATATCTACAACAATGCAGTGAGGTACGGTTCTTCTAAAACACTGAGTAATCTACAAATACAATCATGTACTATACCATGAACACCCTCACACATAAATACACTAAATAAACTATCTATTATATGAAGGAAATGAAAGAACTGATAAGTATCCCTGCATTAGGCAGGGCTCCTCTATACACAAGATCAGAGAAGATTTCTAACCGACAATGGCACAAATGCAGTGAATGAAAAAAGGTACCAGAGAAAGAATGGAGGCAGTCACAAGCCTTGAAGGCCTCAAGACCAAGGTCCAAGGTACCCACACAAACCAGATGGTGCAAACCTGCTACAAGAACGAAGAAAGGCATAGTGAGCACCATACATTACAGAGTCAGCCAAAAAAATACAACGCAAATCCACTCTACTCTGCCGCCGTCCAGCAAAATAAAACCGGGGAAAAAGCAAAAGCAACGTAATCTGAGATTCCAGGAAAAGTGGTATACCAACACGACGAGGACGCAGATCGTCCCCCAGATGGCGACCCTGGCTCGATCCGGCAGTGAGACTCCCGAACAACTTCCTTGTGTCCTCTCCGACTGCCGCCGCGCTCTGCCGCCTCAGCGAGATAGGGTGAATGGAGCAGAACGTCTCCACCCTTGGCACTGCAACGCTGCGCCTCCTCCTCGTGGGTGCCTGCCCTTGCTGAGCTCGGGACGCTGGGGCCGCTGCCCTTTCAGAGAGGGAGGAGAGGCTACAGGACCCAAATCCAATGGGACGAGGGACGGATCCGGCCATGGCTGCCTCTTCTCCGCCAGATCCGATGGGAGGAGGAACGTATCTGGCCATGGCGGCCTCTTCTCTGCCAGATCTGCCAGTGTGGGCCTCCACTGACAAGGAAGGCTGAGTAGTAAAGCCTAGATCGAAGGTCGTTCACATCACCAGCGAGAGAACAGAAGGGGAGGAAGAGAGAGAGCACCGTAACCTGCACCGGGGCCGGCACCCTCATCAGGACGACCGCTCCGGCCGCCTCGCGCTGCCGCTCGGGTCTCCTCGCCAGGGGATGTCGCACCCTCAACGGACGCGCGTGACCAGGGCAGGGATAAGGATCGCTCATCCCGCGCTACCGCTGGAGGTGGAGGGAAGGGAGACGAAGGGGAGACCAGGCAAACCAGATCGATCCGGTTTTAGAGGAACCAGATTGACCCAGCAGATCGATGCTCAACTCCGGCGAGCCTGCCGTCGCGCTGGGGGCTGCGCCGCACCATGGACACGCTCGGTCTGCATCAGGAGAGAGGAGGGAGGAATGAGAGAGAGAGAGAGGGGGGGGGGGGGGGAGCTGCGTCAGGGGAGAGCGAGACGGCAGATATTTTTCTCCCAAGCGCACCTGAGCCAATTAGAGTGCGACAACAAAAAGCACTCTGACACGGAGCGGGGCCAGCCACTGTCGGTGCCGTACAGGTGGAGAAGGGGTATTGGCGATCGTTGGATGCCCATCCCGCGCCGTAAAAAATTTTGCCTACCGTGGCCACCATGAGGCCGCGTCCTGGCTTGGTGCTAGAATCTGTTTAGATACGTGTGTTTCTTCTAATCTTCTACTACTTTATAATAATAGATATATTTTTTCTTTTTTATATATTTCTGTTTTATTTTATTCTTTATTTTTGTTTATATTTTTATTTTTTTCTTACCTATCTTATTCTTTTCTTTTCTTATTCTTTTTTTCTTACCTTTTACTATTGTTTATTTATTTTTATATATTTTTTCTATTCTATTATTCTGATTATCTTTTATTCTTTTTATTTTTTTCTTTTCATCTTTTATTCTTTTTTATTTTTGTATTTTTATTTTGGTTCTTCTTTTTCTCGTGTTTACGTGCATCGACAAATATTCACTTAGCTACTCCCTCCGTCCCAAAAAGAATGACGTTTTTGACTTTCAAGCATCATGTTTGACCATTTGTCTTACCTTAGTATACATTACATGTGGTGTTCTCTTAATGTACATGCGATGTTGTATGTTGTATTTAGGTGTGTTTGTTCTATGATGTATCTGTAAGTGCTCGCTTAGTGTATATGTGATGTTCTATGTTGTATATGGAGCTGTTTACTTACTATACGTGTGATGTTCTATGGTATACCTGAGGTGTTTACCTAGTATACATGTCGTGTGATATATGCAGGGTTGAGTATTTTTTTCATCGGCCTTAAATGGTTGTTTCCATTTTGAATAACCAATCACAACTACACGAAGCATCAAGTTGTTGTAGTAGTGAGCACTTCCTCTGTTCATAAATAATTGCACTTCTTTAACTTTTATAGTTCTTATTTGACCATTCGTCTTATTTAATTTTTTATATAAATAAAAAAATAAACAAATTATTATAAAAGTATCACTAACAATGAATTAAGTTATAATAAGATAAATAATATTTATTAAATTTTTTAATAAGACGATAAATAAAAATCATGAAAATTAAAGATGTGCAATTATTTATGGAACGGAGAGAGTAATAAATCTATTTCTTTTTTCCACTTCCACTGCCGCTCAGAGATGGCACATTCTGCTACTTACCGTCGGGAGATATCGGCCGCTGCTATCCGTGGCTTCGTTAACAAGGACCGCAGGGCCACCAGAGCACGGCCGAGCTGCATCAACTCAAGGAGCACTTCCGCTGGACCTTTGTATCCGTTCACCTTCCCCTTCCCTATCGAGCTCATTGTTCTCTTGGTACCTCTTCTTTTCCTGTTCATCATTGCACGTTACCTGTTTGATGAATTGCCTTGTCCGTCTGCTCTTCTTGGAATGCGAGTCTTACCACTTGGTAACCTGCTATGTTAATTTCCGCTTAACTAGGCATCTTGTATCTGTTCTGAAGCATACGTAACAAGTGCATATCTAGGGACTATTACCACTGACTAAACCATTAGACAAGACATTGAACGACTACTGCCTGCTGCCTGGTGATGAGATCTGCGTCAAGAAGAACGGTCAGCAGGTGGAGAGGTGTGAACACATCCTCTTGAAAGAATCCCGGTCCTTTGTTGAATTTGTGGGTGCTTGATGTAAAGTAAGTCTAAAGTTAATGAAAGCTCCAGCTGCAGAGAAGCCTCATCCCATCACTATTGCACATTTCAACATAGTGGAAGATCATTGTCTTTCTATGTGAACTTGTGACAATAGCACACCACCAACTACTGGACAGCGTGCCACCAGCCCACCACATCATAACCTATGTCCTATGATAGTATCCCAAGATTTCCATGTGCCTGTGCTCTTCCGATTCCTCCCCTTGTCCCAAAATCTGTTGCTCCATCAGCTTGCCAGAGCAGAGACGAGGTAGACAAAAAGATGTCGGGGTTGTTTGCATCTCTGTCCGTGGGAAGGGCATGGGAGAAGCTTTCCTCCTTCACGCGGGTGTTTACAACATCCTCAATGGTGCCCTCATCATCCATGGCAAGCCACGACGATGATCTGGAGGAGCTGCGGAAGCTGGAGAGAACCATGTATAGGATCCGAGCAATGTTGGACGATGCTGAGGAACACTGGAACATACGGGAGGAATCTGCCAAGCTGCGGCTCAAAGAGCTCAAGGAGCTCGCGTACGACATCGAGGATGTTGTAGACGAATATGAGTATGAGGTCCTCCATCGATCTTCTGGCTTGTGCCATACCGGCAAGCGCAAGCACCGGGAGGTAATTTAGTTCAATGGCCTCTGTTTTTGTAGTGCTGTTTGAAAGTTTCATATCCAAGTTATACTTCTCCCTTAACAGCAGAATATCAAACCTACATGATCGACATAGCATTTTTTCTTTCTTCATGAAGGAAACTGAGACCTGTCCGGTGGATATTGGTGTAGTGTAAGTTCCTAATGACTTGGTTCTTCAAGCAAGAAAACTAATTAGGAGGTTGGATGATATCAAATATTACTCTGACCATTTGAGTTTATCAGAGAATGATGGAGAGAGACGGTATACACCAGATATTAGTAGTGTGCGACATACTAGCTCTGTTTTATTTGAGAAGAGCATTTTGGGGCGAGATCAGGACAAAGAGAAGATAATTGATAAGTTATTGTCTAGTGACGCGGGAAATACAGGAAATCATGTTTCTGTCATGGCTATTGTTGGCATGGGAGGACTAGGCAAGACAACACTAGCACAACTTGTGTATAACAGCCCAAGGGTGAGACAGTCCTTTGAGAAGCATGCCTGGGTTTGTGTTTCTGAAAACTTAGATATCAAAACAATGACAAGGAACATCATTACTTCCCTAACAAGTGTGCAGTGTATGTATACAGAACTTGCTGATCTTCAGAGGAAATTAGCAAAAGAATTGAATGAGAGGAGGGTTTTCCTTGTGTTGGATGATGTATGGAATGATCGAAGAGACTTCTGGGAGTTGTTTTGTGCTCCTATGACAGCTGCAAAGATTTGCCAGATCATAGTTACCACTCGGAGTGAGGTAGTGGCGAGGCTGATACAGACTATAACTTTTTATCGCCTAAATTGTTTAAGTTTTGATGAGAGCTGGTTATTGTTCAGCAAAGCTGCCTGTATTGGTGAGAAAGAGACTGATAGCCAAACAAGCCTAATAAATATTTGTAAAAGTATTGTTAAAAGGTGCAAAGGCTTGCCACTGGCAATCAAGACAATAGGAAGCATGTTGCGCTATGAAACTGAAGAAAGGAGATGGGAGGATGTCTTGGAGAGTAGATTATGGGACTTAAAAGAACCAAGGGACGAGGTTTTGCCAGCACTGGAATTGAGCTACAAGCACATGCCCGCATACTTAAGACGAAATTTTCTTGCCCTTTCTCTATTTCCCAAAGATTATGAACTTGATTTTGAAGAAGTGTGCCATTTGTGGAAATTACTTGACTTGCTTGATTCTGATAGAAGTGATGAGTGTGAAATTGGACGACGGTATTTGAAGGAGTTGGTTGGAAGGTCAATACTTCAGCCTCATCCTATTTATGGTGATTCATACGTTTTGCATGGTCTTATCCATGATCTTGCTTGCTTTTTGGCTGGGGAAGAATTCCATAGAGTTGAAGGAGATACCTTGAGTCAAATTCCACAAAATGTTCGGTATCTGTCCATTAATAAAGCTATTACACCAGCTGACATTTCAGTTTTTCCACATACTCTGAGAGCCATCATAGTGTTCGAACATTGTACCAATATCAGTCCAAATGCAGTTCCAGAAGCATTATTTTCGAAATGTAAGAAGCTGCGAGCTCTTGACATAAGCCATAGCATGGGCCTTGGCATGGCACTGCATGATAGTGTGGGGAACCTGAAACTGCTACGCCATTTGTTTGTCCAAATTGACCGACTTGTGGGAAAATCTACTTCGCATCATGTACAGAATCTAGTACTCAGTGGAATTAGGCACCTAACTCGTCTCCATACTTTGCCTAGTATACATATTAGCAGACGTCATTGTAGCTTGAACATAAGAGATCTGAGGAACATCAACAGAATTAGAGAGCTGAGTATTTGTGGATTGAGTAACATTCGCCATGTTGAAGATGCAACTGAAGCCCAGCTGCAGAGGAAAAAGCACCTCCGGTCACTAAAGTTGAGCTTCAATGGAGGAGAGGGTCAGTGTCCATGTAGATTGCATGAAAAACATGTGAACATACCGCACAACCAACTACTAGACAGCTTACAACCGCATCACAACCTAAGGGAACTGAGTATACACCGTTACGATTCCGGAAAATATCCTAGTTGGCTAGGACATACTTCCTTCTCCACGTTGAGCAGAATAGCAATATGTCGTGGTGAATCCAAACACCTCCCAAAACTTGGTGGCTTGCCTTCCCTTAAGTACCTCACTGTCAACGATATGAAATATATGACAGAGTGGTCAGAATGGCCTGGAACTGATGCTGGAGGTTTTCAATGCCTAAATACACTTTCGATATCACTTTGTCCAAAAATGATCTCCCTTCCATTGGAGCCATTCCAATCTTTGATAAATTTGAATCTAAGGTGGTGTGATAGCTTGGCTAGGTTACCTGAATCCCCTTCTCTTCGTAAAATAGAGATCGGATATTGTCCTGCCCTAACAGAATTTCCTACTCTCCCATCCCTTTTGGTACTAGTTGTTAAGGTATGTTCTGGTCTACGCGAACTCCCTGCTCTCCCATCACTTCTGGAATTGGATATATTCGATTGTCCAAGTCTTATTTCCATTGGTTCTGATTTTTCAAGCCCTGTTGTGAGTTCTGTCTGTTGCTTCCCCAAACTAACGACCTTGAATCTAGAGCAGTGTCCCAATCTTTGTGCAGTTGGCTCTGTTCCTGCACTCACCACCTTGAATCTCAAGTCTGGATTGAGTGATAAGTTAATGTACAGCCCATTGAATGACTTCTCATCGTTGCAGTGCTTCAATATTGATGATTCAGAGTTTACATACATACCAATTAAACAACAATGTCTGCCCTCAATTACAAGGCTCTGCATAAATAAGTGCCCTAATCTCCAGTACTGTGATGGGCTTGCTTGTCTTACTTCCCTTGAGCATCTCGAGGTTGGGGAGTGCCCAAAGCTCCCCATAGATGATCTGCTTCCACCACAACTGAAGACTCCTATAGTTGAAGATAATGAGCATGTATTGTAATCTGTCCTTATCAGCTTTGTTTACTTTCCTAATGTAATGGGATTGCTAGTCGTGGTATGTAATCTGTTATGCTCAGTTAGTGTCGCACACACGCCGAAGCTTATGCACAACGTGTGCGTTCTGTGCTTGACGGGTTCGTGCGGGAGCACAACTGCAGCATGGTCTGGACCTTTTTGTGCCATGGCCCAAGAAGCATGGATCGTGGTATGAGGTTCAGACCTCGTGGCTACAACGTTGTAATCAAGCTTTTCTGTTTATAAGGAACTCAATAGAGTCAAAACATGCTGCCGCTCTGCAGCCAATCTTGTGTTATTTGTTGCTCTGTGTTCGCGTGGGTCCAGGCTCCAGACCAAGGAGCTCGCTGCAGTTCATGTACTCCGGCTGTCTTCTGGCATGAACCACATGTACACTGGTCCTTTTTGAATGGAATCAGTCAGATCTGTATAGCAGACCAATAAAAAGGAATCGTTGTATGGTTGTTGTTTTGTACAACATCAGTTCTGTTTTCTGCAAAAAATAAAACTTTAGTGTTTCTATTCCAGTGACAGCGCCAGGTTGCCTTAAATGATTTTTTTTCCCTGCTTGAATGGCACCAGATAGTACAGCAATGTGAACCAAATAGGTGCTTGAACTCTATATGTGCAATAAGGTTGGAATCTCTATTGTGAAAGCACTAGTGATGATTTATTCCTCATCTGAACAGCTAGTGAAAGGGAAGCTCGTCTTGTAATTAAATTGTTGAGAATTCTTATAACAGGTTATTTGCTCCCTACGAAATACATTGTTCGCGCCTATACTTGTTCTTACTGCATTCTGAAAAGTTCTTTTTTAGTGATATTTTCTCGTTCTCAATCTTCCACACTGCAAGTCGATGACGCAGGCCTGCAATTACAGATTAGATACTGTCCAAACCTCTATATGACTATATGTACTGTACCCACTTCGTCAGCTGTAAATTCTTGTATTTGCGATACAGGTTATATCAAATTGAATCAGTTTTTTTACGATAGACATTGTGGTTATTCTTACTAATCGATTCGCCTTCCATTTTTGAACAGGCGCAATTTCTACATTCCCATTTGGTACTTCATCGCATTCAACAGATCCTTTTAACTCACTCTGTGGCAAGCAAGTGGGGTCAAGTAATTCCTGGCGATACATTATGTAAGCATATATTCTAGGATTCAAGTATCTTCTCCTTGCCAACCATAGTGATATGATACGCTAAGCTCACATCACTGCTAACAAAGGGACTTTCTTCTTCATGAACTATATATTCTCATGTTCTTTTTTAAAATTCAAGGGAACTTATTACTAGTTCCACACAGGACCCTAACTGTTTAACCAAGCAGTTGCTTTGTGCCTTTGTCCAGTTTTACTGCTTTTTCCTGCCTCATGATCCGCATCAAAAACAAGAAGATGCTTTGTGCTCAGTGTATATGTTACCAAAAAAATAATAAATTGTAAATATTCTTTGTCTGTTTACAAATACTTCTCCAAAAGGCCGGCGACGACTTTGTGTTGTGAATATAAAAAAAATCAAGAAAACACAAATGCAGCAAAGGCTGCAGCCACCACAACGACCCACACGGCCACAGTTCCACCGCGCCGCGTCCCTGCCGGCGGCGCGCCGGAGAGCGGCTCGTAGTACGACGGCGGCACCGACGGGAGACCGCGACCGCGCGCGACGCTGACCTGGAACCGCATCCCCTTGTGGCAGTGGTCCCCGTTCCAGGCGTCGGAGAAGAAGTAGTTGGCGCCCTCCGCCGTGAGCATCACGGCGAGGAACGCCCCCTCCGGCTTCCAGCCGCTGCTGCCGCTCGCCGCGACGCCGGCGCTGCAGAGCTTGTACACCGTCGCGTTCGTCGTGTGCACCACCATGTTGCCCGTGTCCGTCTTGAAGCCTTGCGATGGATGGAGCACACGCCACAGACCTCAGACGGTGACATAGTTTGACCTTGACAGGGGAAGCTGACCGAGAGTGAAAAACTCACTGAGGTAGTCGCCGAGGTAGAAGGTGCGGTTGGCAGCCCAGGCGGAGTAGTTGGCGGCCGATGCGTTCGCCTTCCAGTCGAAGAACCACCCGGTGCCGTCGCCCACGGCGTGGTTCGTGCCAAACGGCGGCAATGGCGCCGTCGTCGTGTTCTTGGCCGAGCTCGCCGTTGAATTGGCCGCGGAGCTCGGGCTCGCTGTCGTATTGTCGGCGGCGGCAGCGGTCGTTACGGCAAAGAAGACGACGGCTACTCGGAACATCAGTGTAGGATTGCCCATGGCTGGCATCTGGCACTCACTGTCACTGAGAAAGCTGGTGGTGATGTGCTGCTATTCTGCTAATGCTAGATTTCATTTTCAGTCAGAAGCTTCAGATGCTAAATGGGTGACTACTCTTGTCAGTGACTAGATTAAATTAGTGGTGACGACAACGGTTTATGCGGCATCCAGGTGGGGCGGCGCCGCTTGGCAGAGTTGGATTCAGCCACCTGGCTGAGTACCATGCTTTGGCCGGTGACTAGTAGATCAATGGATTATGGTAAAATACTTACAGTAGTTTTGTTACTTGAGTTGCCTAGGAAACGGTTTTCAGTTCAGATCTTTATATGATACTGAGTTAAAAAGAACTGTTCAGCGAAACTTGTTGAGAACATTTCACAGTTGTAATTATTACTACTGTTGTGTTGAGTGAAGCTAGCAATCACTTCAGTGTAGAAAATTTCTAACATTATGCTGATTTGGGGGCAACGCCAAGCATTTTGTTTGGACAGTTACTGTATATTTACCTCACAAATGTCATATTCACATACAACATTGGGGACATTGTTCTCGTACAACCATCATGTTTTCCGAGCTCATCTCTGGAGCTGGATGTACTAGTGTAATCATGTTCCTGTAGTCTGTAGATTATCTTAACAGTATAGTGTCTGATTTGTGAGTACTACGACTCAAAGTTTCTGACTTCTAACTACCACAACAGTAGAACCCTTGCAAAGATGATGTAGCAACAGGGTTCATTTTTCCGATTCAGAAACTAGGACTTGCCCTTTGCACATCAGCTAATTACCTTCAGATCATGAATACAGAGCTTCTATATGAAACTAGTACTAATCTATTTTTAAAGTCCAGTTAATTGATGTCCCCAGATCCATCTTCACTCTTCGAGTCACTTAGCATAGGCATGAAAGCTGCAAGAAGAACAGCAACCTTGTTTGCTAGGAACCCTGCAGTGCCAACAAAGAGCTCGGTTGGTGTGAGTTCAAAGCTGTCACCTCCAGCACCATACTTCAGTGCAACTGCACATGCAACCAGTACTAGTGACAGTATCAACCATGGCCTCCTTACACCACTGAAACCTGTTACCGAGGGCTGCGCATTGCCAGCTTCTGAAGGTGAACTGATCACAGGCAAACCATCAACCGATCTTTGGAGCAGCAACAGATAGAGGAACCCACCAATGCCACCTATCAGGAACGAATAGGCAGCGCTGTCATTTGAAGCCAAGGTGAAGGCAGAGAAGCCTGTTATCACTATGGATGCGTCATAGAGCAGCAGAGATTGTTTGAGGTTGGCGTACTCTCTCAACCCATCCTCTCTTACTTCCTTAATGTTTGAAGATTTGCTTTCTGTGGATAACAGCCCTTCTTGAAGATCGGAAAGGCCAACTCCAGAGAGGTCAGTGACAGCCATAGGCCTTGCTTCAGCTACAGAAGCTCCATCATCTCCAAGAAATGCATTCATTTTCTCAAAAGTGTACTGCAAACCATTGAACTTTTGTTCAGGTGTTCCATTAGTTTCTTTAGGTGGATCAACCGGTCCATGTATTACTTTCAAGCTCAAACCATCTAATCTCCATGAACCTGACCTTCAAGGGTAAAATTAATAAATGAAGGATAGAAAACACTCATCAAGTGAACATACTACCATTACATTATATTTGCAAAGAACATGAAATGGGCTGTACCTGATTCAAGACCAATCCAGACTTCTTTAATCCTTTTCAGTTTTGAGGCCTTAAAAGTGACCAGATCAACTGAACCACTTTGGAAGGGTATCAACTGCTCTGTCTTAATTCCATCTGTAGGCTGATAAATTGCCGGTACTCTTTGTAACAAGGAGTCACCATCAACATCAATTAAGCAGATTAATATTGCAGAATTTTTCTCCAAAGAGGAACTAAATTCTCGACTTGTGCTGAGCTCTAGCACATAGAATGCATCAGAGTCATGTAGTATGATTGTGTTAAATATCTCCTCAGGAACAGTATTGGGATATGTCTTTAGTTCCTCTGCTGGAAGAAGGCGTGAAGGCTTTACAGAGGACACCAGATCTGCAGAGTTGAAGGAACAATGGTCACTTAATGGTATGGATAGAATGGTAAATTTTCAACCAAGAAACATAGCTTTCATGTTGTTGTCAATAATAGTAATAAAATGAGAAACTAAATAGGAGGACACAAACTACAACTACATTGCAGCCAGTAAAATAAAAGGCTAATATGATTCGTTGTGGAAGCAGAAAAACAGTACCTTAAGAGGATTCCATGCCCTAGGAAAGCGAACTACCACATAATTTGAATGCATACTACATTGATGGGTATATTACAAAGGACAATCACATAGAAATGCAATACATTGTTTACCAGTGCACAGAATAGTAATCTTGGAGTGACAACATCAAAATCCTGGTCAGGCTGTACCTTGAAACGAAGACCCCTTGTTGAAGCAAGCCATCCTCTGGTGTCTGTTTTGTCCTTTTGGTTTCGTTCTGTCTGGAAAGGCATGACAATACATTCTCGAGCTATTGTTCAGCAGCAACCATCTGGGCAGAAAATTTTGGTGAACCAATGGAGTAACACACCCTGGACAGAGGATCACCATTCTCTCTAGTAATGATAGTAAAGCAGACGTATTAGCTGTAGCAAACACGGGTGCAGATGGCTCAGATATGAAAAAAAAAAACACGTAGAATTAAATATCAATGCATACAGCATTTAGAGCTCATTCACATTTCGTGACTGAACCTTGAAGCAACAAGCTAATTCAGGACAACAAAGAAATCAAAGGCACCATTAAAACTGTGAAGATGAGATCAGCGGGGGCAGAGGATACATGTGATGGCCACCCGTGCACTAGTATTCGATCATGGGATAGCAAGGAGCAGAATCATGCATGCCTAACGAACAAATCAAAAATAATAACATAACTGAACTAAACTGAACTGTGATAACAGCATGTCAGCATGGACAAGATGGTCACTACTAGAATAGCACACCTAAATTGAATGCAAAATCAGCCACCATAGATCATGTCCTATGCTTGTTGTCACATAAGTGGTACAGAAACAAATAAGCTACTAGTAGGTTCCAAGAAAAAACTAAAAAATTCATGGGCCATGGAGCGCGCCTTACCGGAGGCAGGAGGAATTGGTTGAGGCGCGGGACGTGGGGATCTCAACCCCGGCGGCGCACCAGTCCACGGGAGGAGACGAGGAGGACGAGGCCGTCGGATTCCGTGGAGCTGGTGGTGGCGTGTGCGCCGCTTCTTGGTGGCGGGTGGGGAGGCAAGAGGCGTGCGGCGTCGGGAGGAGTTCGGCGGCAGAGAGAGACGGACACGTGGGACGGAGAGCCGCCGGTCGCGGAGAGACAGACACGTGCGAGGGTGTTTTCGGGATTTCGGGGCTTGATATTTTTTTCTCTGTCCGGAGTGGAGTTGTGGAACTGTGGTTGCGGCCCGGTCTAGTGAGGAGGCAACAGGCTTTTTCCGTGTTTTTTTTTTTTTTTTTTTTTTTTTGCACTTGGTTTGGAATTTTCCAAGAGCAAGACAGGTCGGGCCCGGTCTTAGGGGAAGGCCCCCTGTGAGAGATATTTTTTTTGTGTCCATGTGCTTGTTGGTCTGGCTGACAGATGGGGCCAACGGTTTTGCACTGATTCTATTCGTTTTCTCTTGGTAATTGCATTTTTTGTTTTAAAAAAGTAATTGCATTTTTTCTGGCTGTATGATCCTTTTAGCGCAACACTTGTCAAGGTTTTATTTAAGTTATTAGTAGTAAATATGTCCGTCCGTTGCAACGGGAAAAAAAAGACACTAACATATCTTAGTCCAATAAGCAATTGAACATGTTTTTGTAACAATTAAAATGGTCGGAGAACTTTTTTTTGTCTCTTCATTGTTGGTCAATGATCTCTATTTGCATGTGTAATCTATGTTTCACAATATTCATGTGTAGACAATCAAGTAAATCGTGTGAACGAAACATGTAAATTTAGAGGCAGGAAGACATTTAACGTCATTTGTGTTTGTCTTCATCTATTATTGTTTATGAAATAAATAAATTCTTTTGGAAATAAACATCAGCGTCTTGTTAAACATGTGAAATATTTTTAAAAGTAAGGCTGGGCGATCTGAAATAAGTTATGCATAAACACTATATAAGAATAAGAACTAATTTTGTTGGATCAATGACCCGAAAAAGAGTGACGATTTATTTGTGCTTCATGTCAACGTAAAAAAAGCAAGCGTCTAACTAAATCAATTGTCCTTATGACCTTGTTTGTATTTAACCATCAATGAAAACGAGATTGAATTAACAAGAGCCGAGTACGAAATAAAAAAAATATTAGAGACCAACTCCCAAAAATATATTCCAGCGAGATACTAAATTTCTTTTTCTATTTCCAAAACTTAACTATCCTTTTATCTGAAAACTGTAAAGCTCGACACAGTCGTCAAAATTGTAGCTAATAACTTTTTGTTGACATATAGATGCCCAAATATCCTTTAAATTAACAAGTTTTGAAATCCATATTTAAAATTTTTCGAATGTCCTCACATGCTGACGTGCTCTCTGTACCGGAGTTTTATCTCTTAATTAGTGTGGTCTATAGCTTTGCAGTGGACAACTTTTGTGGATGGAGGGTAGTTTGGATGTCCAAATGTTCTTTCAGTTATGAGGTTTTGAAATCCAAAATTTTAAACTTCTCGTATTACCTTAGTTGTAGACATGCTCCCGAAGTTTAACGTGATCTACAATTTGCAGTGAACAACTTCGTTATTATTTGAAACCATTTGAGGCAAATACTCATTCTAAGTTATTATATTCGAATTCAAAATTCTGATTTTTTTTCAAATGACCTCGATGCAACATTATCTATGCCAACCCATAACCTCTCTGAACACGATATACAGAACTTCTTTTATATATTTGAGAGCATGTGGAGGCCCAAATAACCATTTTTTATTATATCGTGAAATCCAACTTTTAAATAATATAGTTTATGGAGAAACGATCTACATCAAAAGTTGTGGACGGGAAATCTAAAATTTTTAGTTCTTTTTTTTGGCAATGAAGAACGTAATCGCTAGACCGTCCAGCATATGTGCAACTTTTGCACAGTTTTCAATTTTAACTCCATATCTTGCAGCCCTAGGACTTCATTAGAATATGTCTAACACAAATTTTTTGTCATAGTGCTTGTGTTTTCATCTAAATCACCAAAACTGAACATGATCATGGATATAATGCATGATCTACACTAGGATTTGTGTAGCTGTGGATATATATGCTGTAACTCTAAGCAATTGATGTTTCAATTGTAACTTCTTAGAAGCAGTTCAATCAGTTACAAAAGGCACTACTAGGATTCAGATCTTTGCTCAACTGCCTTCAAATTTTGAATTGCAAGAGTAAGTGCTTGTTGCAATGCATGCAATATCATTCGTGAAAATTGATGAAACCTTAGAATAGCATATGGTTGGGAGAAATGCTTGTTCACTCGACTCTGATGATGTCAGGTACTGTACTGATCCCGCGCAAGCGGCAAGGACAGTGACTCCAGTCGCATTTGCTCAAAGTTCTAATAGTAAGAAAATGCTAAATTTTGGTCTAAAGAGTTGTGAATGATATATATTATAGAAAAAACACCATATACCACATCACTAATATAATTTTTTTTAGGGTGCACTGTACCAAAATCAAATTTGAAAATGGTCTAAAAGATCAACAATATTATAAGCTGAGTGAAAAGCATCAAATACGGGTAAATGGTACTGTAGAGAAAATACAAAAAGATAATAAATTGATAATATATTAGTATATTCCTTCCAAACTTTTTTTGGGCTAACAATTTTACAATACAAATATTTTCCCAGCTAGCATCATTTTCTAGAGGCGCCCCTCATTACCAAGCCAATTTAATGAGATGGAAGAAGATATTAGTAGTGGCTTGTTTTCCATGAAATTTAATTTGCTAACACATGTCCACATTAGTGCTAATATATTCTCTTCCATGTAATTAAGCTAGCGCAAATGATTGTTAGAGGCTGGAACTTGGTTTCCTTATCTAAAACAATGTAAACGCATATGATATGATATTGATCGAGAACGAAATACACTTGAGGTGTTCTGGCCCAAAAAGAGGTATCACATTTTTAACTACAATGTAATCCAACATCTTTTTAATTTCTGAAGGTGTAATCAATCTCTATCCCTGCCCTACAAATGCAAACTAAAAACAAAAAAACATCAAGAAGAGAAAAGAACCACTGCGTGAGTAATACCTGCATCTAGCTACCAAATCACGCTTATTTATCTATTAAGCATCTAAGATTTAATGTACAAATTAATAAAATATTTCGATCGATTTTGTTTCTTAGTTGATGCTTGAACTGTTTTCGGACGGTTCATTCAGTGAAACATGTTGTGGCTACTACTGCTGAAGGTCGATCCCATGCCGGAGTAGATTTGCATCTGGGTGAGAATGTGCTCGAAGTTATCATTAGACTTCTCAATGGGGTGTGTATGGGTGCCCTCGTAAGTGGTCACCACCACGCCCTCGTCCCTTGACAGCCGCTGCACCTGCTTCTTCACGTTGCACCCTTGGTGAGTGCATCTGTAGTAGCTTCTGCATCAATAAATGCATGCGAAAAGAATAAGAATTAGTTCATTCCGGGTGCATGCATGAATCAAGAGAATGTATAATAGCAAAACAAAGTGAAAATGTGCACGAAAGAGATATATGCCATGCATATGCATGTATAAACGGGTGCACACACACAAGTTGAACATATTTGGCTTATTTGTATATATCTTTGCTTCTATGTATTATTGTTGCTTGACTAAGTATGCCAACCTATATATTTGGTGGAAGCATGCACTCATCTCTCAGAAGAATTTATAATATCTGCAATTTCAAGTTGTGGCGAGGTTGTCTAATGTCTTCATTTAGAACACAGTGTACTGTTCGTTTTCGTTATGTTGTTGCACGTGTAGAAATATGATAGTGGAATGTATTATTTGCATGCCTAACTGAGAATATATATGTAACAAAAAGGTACTGTGCATTTTTGTTTATTACAGTGTATATCAGTATTGATCTGTGTGATATTATGTTGTTTCTACATATTTCTATTTCTATTGGAATTTTAGATGAAAATAGGAAGACTGAGGGTTGCAGAATAGTGTAGATATATAATCCTATGAAGTACACATCGTTACTTTGGCATGATATAGGCTCAAGTTTAAAATGTTATATGTTTTCCATAGTTGCATGTTCAGTTTGAATCTTAATTATCTATCTTCATCATGAAAACGTAACTCCAATCAACAGTCAATAGAAATGATGATGAGCAACTAATTAGAAGTGTAATACTATATATGTGCATGCATATCAAATTTTATTCATGAGGTAACTGTATGACTTTCTCAGTTAGTGTATTTCTAGCTAGCAATAGATGGCTGACATAGACGACATGAACAAAACGTATGCAAATTACATCTGTTCTTTTGATGCATATGATGTGTAGACATATGAGGTTCTTGCTTAACGTGTCTAGCTTTTTTGATAGCTATATGCTTATCTAGAGAGCAAAGTTTTTCATAGAAGAAAAGGAATCGAACAAAGAAAGAGAGGAAATCATAGAACCATGTCGATGAAGCTAAGCCTCATTAATTTTAGAAGAAGGAAAAGGCACCATGTGCTTTTGGAGTGGCAAATTAATTACCTTTTCATGATGCTGTATTTCTTTTAAAAGAAAACGCTAATTTCCTACGTCATATTTGCATTTTTTGCAGACAGTGTTTTAGTAGATTCTTACTCTTTGGCCTTTCTCTTTACTCCATACATGTAATTATTTTTATGCGTCGATTTTACTCGTCTCTCATAAATTATTTGAAGTATTTGGAGTGTTGAAGCACCTCCAGCAATAGTTAGTTGATGCTGAATCGGTGAACTTTAAGGCCAAAAAATTGGAAAAGAAAATGGTGCTCATATCCTTTGGATGGCCAAAGAAATCACTTTTGTTCTCTGAAGCATATAAAAGACAGCGACGGAAGAATTAGCTTGAGCTTATAGGTAACGAAGCATCGATAAATCCAAGAGCGAAATTAATAGAATATATGCTGCGGTTAAACCGGTGGGTGAGTGGACGAAATAACTTCCGGTCAAATTCGATCGCCATCGGCGCTCCTATTTATTGAATGATCGACGCCCACCAGCAAATAAAACATGTGAAGCTAACCAGGAGTCGTTTTCATCTAGATGATGAGGATGGATGTTGGATGAGAGATGGATGTGTCCATATCCTATGTATGTATAAGCAACCACTAGCAGAGCTTGGAAGATTCACTGGGACTCCATCTCACCTCACCACCTACTTTCTGCGGCCCAACCCTATTAACATTTTTTTTTAAAAAAAAGAAAAAAAAATGAAACCCTATTAACACCAAATGAAACCAGTAATAATCGAAACAAATCCCCAAGCAAGCAGCAACAGAAAATCAAAATTGCAGGCCGATCGACCGAACCATCGATCACAATTTTTTTTCGAAAGAAGATCTCGATCACAAAATGAATCAGCATGCATGCATATAGTCGTCGTTGATGAGAAACATCGTCAAACATTTAATTTGGTTGTACTATATATGAAGAGGAAGAGAAGTTGATTATTGACTGTACTATATATATGAATTGTGCAGTACTAACGAACTAATAAGGTACCTTGGGAAGTTGTTGTTCTTGACGGCCTTCTGGCCGTACTTCCTCCACCGGTAGCCGTCGTCGAGGATGTCGACCTGGCTGCGCGTCTGGAAGGCGTACCGCGGCCGGCGCTCCTTCTTCTCCCCCTTCCTCCTGGCCGCCGCCGCCGGCCTGTCCACCTCGCCGCCGGCCGCAGCTGACGATTCCCCACGGCCACTGCCAGCTGCGGCTGGAGGGCTTGCTGCTGCACCACCATATTCCTTGGAGTCGTTGTTGGACGACAGCTCCGCGAAGAAGGACGACGATCCGCCATGCCTGCTGTGCTGGCCTCGATCATGATCGCGCAAGCCGCCGCCGCTGGTTCCAGCAGTGGCCATGAAGTTGTAGGAGCTGGGAGTGGCAGACGATGAGGGCGGCGCATGCGTCGTTGCCCCGAAGAGCATGTGATAATTCTCCATGGCTCAGCTAGGCTGGCTAGTTTGCGCCGCCGTGCGGGGCGTGGAAACTTGCTAGAGAGCTTGTGAGAGAGGAGACGGGAGGCTGAAAGAGTTTTACAAGTTACAACCAGGGTTATATAGAGGGTTAGTGCTAACCTGCCGGGGCATGTTCTACTTTATTTGTGGCTCACAGTCAGTTTGACCAGCCCGTAGACTAGTAAAGGCGGCTTCCTGTGCTGCTGCACATTCCACACAAATCAGACACATGCGTCAGGAGATGGAGACTTCAGAGGGGGGGATGTTCTATAGGTCTAGGAGATCGAGAGAGAGAGAGAGAGAGAGAGAGATGGGCAGTATAGATCGGTTGTAGCGTGTCTGGTTGTCGTGAACGGCACGGAGCTTTAGGTAGATAGGCAGCCAGCCAGAGCCAAGGTTGCGGGCTAGATTTGGTGTTGTGGCTGCATGCGAACGGGCGGGGGCTGGGCGGGGTTTATTTGGACGAGGAACAGGACGACCAGCAGTGGCGGCGTAGGTGAGTGAGTGCCTGCAGCCGGCAGCAGCCTCTCTAGATCGGTTTCGGTACGGGTGGTGGCTTGCTTGTCCGTGCATGCATGTGACTGACTGAGGTAGCCAATCCGCACGAGCGCCTATATCCTTTGACCGTTCCATTTCACGGTTACTGCAGTTGTGTGCACTTTATTAATTGATACTATTATAGTTCGTCAGTCTGAATTTAAGACCAGACGCGAAGAGCCCCGCGCCGCTCCCGCACGGGCGGCGAAACCCTAGCGCCGCCAAACTCCCCTCCTCTCCCGTTTCTTCCCCCTCGCCGCCGCCGGAGGAGGCAGCCGGGAGGCCGGCCTCCCGGCCTCCTGGGATGGTGGCGGCGAGGCCTTTCTCCTCGGCAGGACGGGCGCTCCGTGCGGGGAGGTGCTCGGCGGCAGACATGGCGTCGGTGGCGGCGCGCGGGCGCACGCAGCGGGGCTCCGCGGCTTGGAGGCCCGGCAACGGTGGTTGGCGGCGACGGCGGCCCCCTCCTGGCCGCCGAGGCACGGATCCGTCCGGCGAGGTAGAGGGCGGGCTCGGGTCCGGGCGCGTCCGAGTGCGGTGGCCGCGACGGGCGTGGCTCCGGGGGGTTCGAGCCAGCAGCGTCGGCTTCGTGGAGCTGTGTAGGTGGCGATGGTGGTTTGGGGGCGGCGGCGGCCCTTGGATCCGTGCTGCTGGCGGATGTGGTGTGGAGGACGGCCTGCCCTGCCGCGTGGTGGGGCGGGCGTCGATCTGCACGCCGCCGCTGGCCTTCCCCTGCCTGCCTGTGCCTGCCCGTGGCTGGGAGGAGCGGGACGCAATGACGTAAAGTCCCTCGGTGAAAACCGCGCCCGGTCTTCCGGGCCGGCGGTGGTGGCGCATCCACGCCACATGCTGAAGGCGTTGTCAACGATGCTGTACGTCGGGGCAGGCTATGGTTGAAAAACTTGCTGGTGTGCCCCTAGCGTTGTTGGCGTCTGCGTACATCAAGGTCCTTCCTAAAGGCTTCGTTGGAGCACCATGCCTGCCCGCAGCTCCCCCGTGCAGTCACTGCGTCGTCGTGTGGTCGTCACAGCGTCGTGGCGCGAAAGGTGGAGGCCTAGTTGAGGACTCAAGTTTGCGGTGCCAACGCCGGATAAGGCGGCCAAGAGGAAGGCTTTGGCGTAGCGATTTGAGGACCTCACATCTGTTGGTAGTGGACCACGACTTTGGCAAGAGGCCGACGTGGGAGGCGCCCACGAATTTGGCAAGAGACCGGCGTGGGAGGTGGTGGCCAGCAGTTTTGAGTTACCGAGATAACCTACGTGTTATGGCGTTGAAGGTTTTCGGTGTGAGGGGTGTTCTGACTGGTAGCTAGATTGCGTGTGTGGCACTTATCTTTTGATGAGGCAACTAGGTCCGGAGACTCCGGTTTGTATGTCTTTTGTTTTTGTTTGCGTGAGTTTGAGGGGGGTTTTTTAATAAAAAATAGCTATATGCATCCGTCGATATAGAGGCTGGGATATTAATATATTCCCTTATTAAAAAATAGTTCGTCAGTCTACCAGTACTAGATAAGAATATTATGTGTGCGTTGAATAACAGTAACCAATTCCTGCAACCATGCATATATGCAGGGGGCAAATTTGGCAGACATATCGATCCCAATTGGATTAGGATTTACTCCCTCCGTCCTGTAATATAGGGTATTCTGGCTTTTGAATTTGTTCTAAAATATAGTACATCCGGGGAACAAAATGATAATGTTTACTTAAATAGAAGTATATGATTATTTTCTATATAGAAAGTAATTTATTTCCTTGCCTATTTTGTATAAGAAGGTTGAGTGTTTATCCTTTAATTATGGAAATCGAATCAAATTTTAATATATAAGGAAGATAAATGAGGGGCACATGCGTCTATTGTTCTCTTCATTATTTTTTCCCAAAATAGCAAGAATGTGCTATATATCAGGATGGAGGGAGTAGGAATTTGATGAACAATATGGTAATTATTCTACTAGATCCATTCCAGATTCAGGGAACAGAATCTAGCCGCAGGTACGGTGTATCCAATGGATTAGACTATGTTGTAGCATACAAGTAAAAACCGGATCGGAGCAAGATTTTTTGTTGAATGGTATATATGCGTGAAGCTCGTGTGGGGGCACAACGCACAAGTAAAAGGTGTCACGGATGAGTAAAAGGTGTCACGGATGGGGGCACAACGCACAAGTAAAAGGTGTCACGGATGAAAACGCCCAAAAGACAAGCCCTCAACAATGCACGTTTTTTTTATATGTGATATGAATTTTCTATGCATGCATGGTTTTTTTTTCGCAATAATGAGGAGTGAAGAAAAATGTCGTCGCAAGGAAGCATCGGTGCAGTAAACTATACAAACGCAAGTACTCAACAATTTGACACACAGGGCATGGTCTTAGTCTTAGCTTTTGGGGACATTGTTATCTTCCAATCTAATAATCTTTGTTTATGCAAAACATGCATCCACTGGATCAGCAGCGAGAGTGCGCGTTGAAAAATCGGGTACTACGTATCTATACCTCTTATATAAACAAACTCCACTATAGAATTATCTCAACATGCAAGCTGTCCACATAAGCAATCCACTAAACTTGTAATTATAGCCACTAGCACATGCAATTATGATAGCTACATCTTCATCCAATGACATGCATTTAATTATTCACATCGACATGTTATCAAACCATTCATCAAAATTAATTTAAAATTATTTTATTTTTATAACTATAAATATAAATAGTTTATTTTATAAAATTAACTGGAATCCCCGCAGCAACGCGGGTATTCTCCTAGTTAGTCTGTACATATGCAACCATGCTGTCATGCTGAGGATGCAAAATTGCTGGCAGAGTATACAAATTTGAATGCGAAATTAATTTTGTCATACACGTCTACTCGGAGCGGAATTGCTAGCGAGTGTAAATGTGTAATACCCTCCCATCCCAAGTCACAAGTTATTTTAATTTTTTGAGAGTTAGAGCATCTCAAGTTTAACTAAATTTGTATTATAAGGTCAGTCTCAATGAAGATTTCATAGAGTTTCATGCACGTTAAATTACTGACATGGCACTATATTTATGAAGAGAGAGTTGATCAGAATTTCATGGGAGCAGAAAGTTTCATGGGGGGTGAAATTCGTAATATATCTATTTAATGGTATAAATCTTGTTATTTCTCTTTATAACTTTTGTCAAATAATCTAAGATATTTTGACTCCCCAAGATGAACTTATAATTTAGAATGAAGAAAGTAACAATAAAGATTTGGTTAGAACAAAATAAGGAGAATCAGCCAATCAGGATAGAGGTACCTCTCAATATTTCGTCTAGATTCAAATCGATCGAACCAGAATTTGGTTGGAACAGTATGCCTGCTCGTGTGGGCACACGTAAAACTTGTGACATACAAAAAGGTCGTCCTATAGCTACAAGCAACTATCATATGCGCGGGTCTGATGAATTTTCTATGCATGCATGGTTTCACATTGGCGAACAAAGATGCTACGAGGAAGCTCGCCTCAGTAAGCTACAAACTCAACCATTTGACAACAATGTATGGTCATACCTTTGAGAAACATTATCTTCCAAAATCGATCTATTCAACTTCGATAAATTTGTTTATACAAAAACAGCCACTCAGCAGCACCGGTGCGCTGTCATGGAAAACTTGGGTACGAAAGCTCAAAATCTCAAGCTAACTTGAACTTTTCGAAGTACTATATAGCTTGTGCTGGGTCAAAGCAAAACATTGATAGATATTGACCACAAGGCCAAGGTCCCTTGAATTTCTTGGTAACTTCTATGGAACTACTCCATTATCAGAATCTGAGCGTTCTCACATGCCGTTTGAGTGGGTATGTATCCAACAATGATGAAATATTGATATCACAGGCTATCAATGTCAAGCTATAAGTGTTCGTATATGATGATGTTATGCAACTTATTCCCTCTAGTTTCAAGTTACATAGATATAGTTACACAGTCTACAGGGTAAGACTTTGACCATCATTTTTTTTAAGTGATTACATATATAGGGGTACTTGTCATGGCCATTCTAGTACTGTCTTTTTTATATGTTGTTATAAACTATGTATTTTATTTGTCTAGAAAACAATTATATAGCATGGTACCAAGTTTCTTTAGAGTAACTTTTATGACATCAAATAGGTATCATTTATAACCATCCATCAGATATTATTTTTGTAGTGTATTAAATCTGGTGTGTCGTAGACTTTAATATTTTTACCATATATTTAGTTAAACTTTAGATATTTAATAAAGAAGTACCAAGAATTGCATTCTTTTTGGGAGCAATGTACTAATTTGTATCTTAATATCCAAAACTTAATATTGTTTGACCTAGCTAGGAATCTAAAATTTGAATATAGTCCATCCATCCAAATTATAGCTAACTTTATTTTTGTCCTAAGTCAAACTTATTTAAACTATGACCTATAACATCAAATCACTTTAATTAAATTTCCTCAAAAAAATTAATTAAATTCTATTAGAGCGTGATGTGGATACCGGCCTAGCTGACTATATGCAAGAGCGGGCTCCACATAAGCATATAGGTCCACTAAAGTCTATAACATGTCAAGGTCTCAAGCCTAACTCAACCTGAAAGACTAGTTTTATAGTTAAGATTATTCTGTCTTATCTATTATATATGCTCTCCACCACTATCAATTTTGTATGTGAACAATAGGTAAATTCAATAAATTTAATTGCAACCGCAACTAATGCAAGTTTGCAATTTGGTAATAATTTTCATGTAGTTGAACGCGTGTGCATGAATTGGCTAAATTAAATTATTGTAAATTTATATTAAGCACGCACACTTACTATCGGATTGCACTAGTGCAGATTTAAACAAAGATGACGAGTTAATCAGAGACGTTGTTATCAACCATCACAAAACCAAGAATTTTGAGACGGGTGAATGTAATAACCGTCTCTGATATAGTAGTGTGCATGATAACCTTCTATGATGCCTCAATAGTAGAGATAGAGATAGGTCAATGACGACGACCGGCAGGTTGCATGCGGAGCAAAATTCTCATGCCCGGTTTCGTCAGTAAGCAGACACGGTGTTCTCAGTTCTCAGGAACACGGAAACACGCGAGAACTTGTGGGTCTGCAGTCCAAGTCGTGCACGCGTGCCATCGTACAACGTAGCCGCTGCAGCCAGCTCAAGCTGCACCGACATTCTATCTCTCTCTATCTCTAGGACCAGCTAGCTAGCTGCACATATTCTCTTGTCAATTGTGTCGATCAACTGTCTGGCTAAAAACCCCGGCCGGCACACACGGTTTGCCTAACAGCAACGTGTCGACGACTGTGCTAGGTAGCTTGTTTTTCCAGTCATGCATGGACCTGGAGCAGCGATATCGACAGCTACAGCTATATATTGCACATGATGGCCTACACAACTACAGCTACAAATAATGCTAAAAAAAAACCTACAGCTACATATATGTCCATGGGTCAGCATTATGATACTCGATCTCATCATCCTTTGATTTGTGTTAGTTACTTTTGCATCTGGACTAGGAGCACGTACGGATGCATGCAAGGCAACAACACTGCTCAGGGAGTGATCAATAAACTAAGCTGGTTGCTAAGCTAAAGTGGTGCCGCCAAACTGAAAGCATAAGCACTGACGCACTACTAGACGCTGCTGACGTGGCCCGGCGGCGAGTTTTGATGAGAAGGAAGACAAAAGGAATACCAGCTGGTTCACGTTGACTTGACTTTTGTGAAGCTTGCTGGCTGGGGTCCACTTGGTTCCTTGATTTTTTTTTGGGTGGAGGGGTCCGTTGCAAATTTTGGTGGAGCTGATGATTGATGATGATATATCAGTGGGCAATGCTCAGATACACCGTCTACCTATAAGGAGGCAATATCTCAAACCGTCTACCTGTGGAGCCATCGCCTCTTATATAGATTCACATGCATCAACCAAATCTTAACAACCAAATCTTAAAAAATATTTTTGATATTTCAAACCTTCCTTATTTATCCTATTTTTATAAATTTTATAAAATAAAAATTCAATAAATACTATTACCTCCTAGAAGGTAATAGATGATCGTGACCGTTAGATCTGAATAAATGAACGTTCCACGGTCATTTCGAGTACCGCAGCAAAAGCCTATCAATCGTGTAATACCAGACCAGTCCAGCAGGTGTTTTATTCCTTTTCTATTTATCTATTGTTTTTTTTTTGTTTTGATACTACAAAATAAAGATGGTCACATGCAGCTAGACTTGTCATTTCAGATATGATGTCTCTTCAAATGCTATTATCCAGTCCATGCTAACCGGATTTCCATCAAATTTAACTAGTCGACCAGCTGCGTGCGTGCTTAGACAGTTAATTAAGACTAGTGGGGCTTTCATGACTTCTGAACATCAACGCAATTTTGTAAGGCAGAACAAAGGTGCGACCCTGCCAGATACAGCAATAATAATAACAGAACAGAAAACGTACCATGATGTCTCCCATCTGTCTCACCTTTTTTAATCTAATGTACCAACCTAATTCATTTGTTTGCAATAATTTTGAAAAATCAAGATTGATTAGCAGTAATTATAAATATTAGAGGTGGACAGAAAATTGTTATAAATTGAATCTAATATGACATAGGGCCTCAATCTAAGCACCCCTGCTCTGACACCATCCGCATCTACATCACTTTCCTAGGTTAACATCATTGCCATTCCTATTCTAGCTTTCTAGGTTAGTTTAATAGGATTTTTGAAACGGTGAAACATTTTTTTTAAACGGATTACTTTAATAGGATTGGAGCTTGCGTTGGAGATAGAAACACTGAAAATACTTAGTGCACATCTTGATATGCGTAGGTTTTGATAAGTAGTTTGTATAATAGGTCATTAGTTTTTAAGTGACCTAATTCACCCCCCACCCTCCCCACCCCCCCCCCCCCCCCTGCTTAGTCGTCGTAGTCCCTCTTCTAGTCCCTTCTTGTGATCCCACTAGAATTTTCGGTGATTGTCATCATGTGGACCAGTATCGTTGCCCGCCAAAACCTTATGTAGAAACTTATGCACGTCACCATTTATCTAGTGCCTTTGTCTTGTGACTCTCCAAAGTTTTCGGGTGGCTATGGAAACCTTCTTCGAAACTATGCGCATGTCGGTGAGAGTGCCTCGAGTCAGTGCATCAATGATGCAACAAGTTCCCTAGAGTGACGGTAGTGATGGCACAAGTGCCCAGCGTGTGTGGATGCTTTGGTGGCTCATGTGCATCTTTTGGATTTTTCTACCATTCATTTGTGCTCTATGTTGTGACCCTATAGACTTTTGCTTTAATCTTGTGACAAATTTTGTTGCTCGTTTATTTCAGCAATAACCGAACCAAACTGAAATATCGAAACCAAATTTACTTGGTACCGACTTTTGTAAAGAACTAATTGGCCCTATTTCCTAAGGAACCAAATTAATTTCTATTAGAACCGAGGAATCCAATAGATTGGTTTACCAAATACCCACCCCTATTTCAAACTTGCATGCTTGAGGTCCCTATAGGCTTTGACTAGACTTGTTTTTCAAATTTATTTATATAGTATCTTCAATCAATGTGCCATGTCCCACCACCCACACTCATCCATCCTAACAACTCAAATTGGGCATGGTAATATTTCTAACAATAACTCATGTTTTTTGTGCAGGGATGGTACATAAATTAGTTTGTCATACTATTAAATGCATACATCCGCCCTAAATAATATTTAACATCCATATACCCAACATATCACCTTCAAGGGGGTGGAAAAATATGCATGCATGCTTGATTCATGCTCGCATTTTGTGCTTGTTGACTAAGGTAGTTTTCATTGACTAAGCTAGTCATGAATGTTCCTTCCATTTTTTTTCTCATCTTAGTCTTTGATGAGCTGAGAGAGCTACGATGGGCTGTTGAGATCCAGTTTGTGACACAGATCCTCTGTGTTGAAGAGGTGAATCAGCTCATATCTAGGCCTTCATATGCAAGATTATAAACATGTAAAGCATCGAAAATCAAGGCAAATTGGTTAATGCATATCAAATGAAGAGGAAGGAGGGTGCATTCGATTAGAGATGCAATAATATATGCAAAAGGAGAAACTGAAGATGGCAAGTTGCTGGTCATATCATCATGCAGCTTCGCGAGACAAAAGCGCGACTAAGCCAGTGCTGAACTACTGCTAATACCTCTGCTCGTCAGAAGGATGAATGTGATGAGACCTAGATGGGAGAACAGGAGCCTCTGATTCTTGGATGTAATAAAAAGCTCAGATCTAGTTTTATGCCGTCTCTACTGTAGCTCCAGCTTGCAATAAATAAACAGGATCTGTGTCCGGTGTGGCGCGTCCCCTGTTTGCAAAGAATAATACTCTCCATTTCCAAATTATAAGTCCAGAATGCTTGGATCAAGTTTTTTAAGTTTGACCAAAGTTATAGAAAAAAACTATAATAACTTGTGACATCAATTAGATATGCAATGAAAATATAAGTATTGGAGAATCTAATGATACTTAGTTGCCATCATAATTATTATTATTTTTTTGTATAAATTTGGTCAAACTTGGCTTTCGATCTCCAAGATTCTTTAATGCCTTATAATTTGGAATGGAGGGAGTAGTTTTCACCATACCCTGTTCCAGAATTTTGAGACTGTGTGTAGAATTTTCCTGGGGAAATTAATGGTCCAAATAAAATGAAACTAAACCAACATTAGGTGACCATTCCTTGCATGCCACAGGGCACAGGCAAGGATATATATGAAGCTAACTATGCTAGCATCAAATAATACGTGCCTGACTATTTGGTTTGACGTACTCAACCGTCGTCTATATATAATAAGAATTGTTTTAGACAAACATGCATGCGTGGCTTTTACCTTTTTATCCTAGCAATCAGCTAATCAACATCTATCTGTAGCATATGCAGAGAGTTTGGACAACTCATAGTCAAGATCTTATCTTTTACTAGAACCATATAGAATACTGCATATATCATTCAAAAATCCCTCTTTGTGTGACTAAGATGGTTTCTTTATTACCCACATTTAGTTAGTCAAATTCTAGGGTTTTGGTAAACACTTGCTAATTACTTGCAAAAACCAGCCAACTTTTTTAAAACCATGTCCAGTTATCCTTGAATTGTAACAACTTTCCCATCTCCTAGCTATGAGTTTAGCTGGTTATTAGTCGGGGGGATTCCGTAAGACTGACATGACAAGCATATTAAGGTGCCGCGAGTGTGCGGTTGGCAACCATTCATTAGCAAGCATGTTTCTCCTCCGTAGCTCTTGTGTTCTTTTCATTTACAATAAAAACGACTCATAGCATACACTCAAATATAAAAATAAGAAATTTCAAGCCAGAAAGTTGTCTTGATGATTTGTTAGAAATTTACTATTTTTATATCTCACAAAAAGTCGAGTTTGGACGAGATATTTTGTGTATCATCATATCATCTACATGTATGATTTTTTTTTGTTGAATTTATACAAGTTTTTTGCCATGGTTTGCACGGGTTTCCGCGAATATTGTGATTTGCACTTGATACGTTGCATATAAAAAAAGAGAAAAATATATATAAAAGTCGTTAGAGTGATTTATAAATAGTTTAGGATTCCTAATGTAAAATTGTCTTCTATATTTCATTCGTCAGTTTTTCATGAATAAGTTCATTTTCGAGAACCCTAGTTTTCAATAAAAAAAAAAACAGCAGTTCTACCTTGCTAATTTCTACAAATAAAATTAGGAAAAAGCTTACTTACTTTATATTAAAGAAATAGACTACCAGGTGAATCCAATGAATAGGTCACGTTTCTATTTTTTATCCGGACTCTGTAAGTTCTAAGCATAAGTGCTATTGGAAAGTAGGTCATATATGCTCGCTTGAGTTCGATCAGTCACTACTCTTTGAGATTTATTTCATGTTTCTTCTTACACATATTTTACCATAAAGCCTTGCAAAAGTACCAACCGAATAGTAGCATTTTCTTGGCGCAACATATTTGTCCATACTTCCTCCTTTTTCAGACAAAATAGCTCACATTTGACCAAGTTTTTAGCGAATAATATTCATATTTATGACTTCAAATTCATTTATTATAAAAATATATTTCATAATTAATGTAATGATATTTATTTGATGTTATAATTATTTATAGTTTTTTATTTATAGTCGGTCAAACTTGGTGGACTAAAACAAGACATTGTGATAGAATTGCATGTTTTCTGTAATAGAGAGTACAATTTTGGGGTGTTGAGATATACATGAGGTAATCCCGTCTCTGGCAAACATCTATCCACTTTCTAATATTCAAGGTACCCGACGAACATGGCATGACCTATTTTTTAATTATTTTCTTAACCATTAAGACAAGGTACATGATCTACTTACACAAAGCTCCTCAGTAGACCACATAAACCGGCAACAATATAGCTTGATGGACACTGGGTTATCTCCATGTAACCACCCTTGGTAATTTCTTTCCAAAGTCGCAAGGTTCAGGTTACCTGGACTGATCTGACAACTGATGCTGACTTGTCCAAAACCTCAACAGACCAAAGGAAAACAACACAAGGAAAATGATAAAGTATAGACCAACTGGTAGCAAGGTCCTTTCATGTGGAAAAAACACACAGCACCATTGTCCAGCAGGGAGAGTGATCCGATCAAATCTTTCCAACTCGATCAGCTTCCTGGAGCCTTCCTGACAGAAGTTTCGAATGGACCAGCAGTGGCCCTGATCAGAAGAGGTGTCGTGTTTGCAAAGATCCTTTGGCTCCTTTACAGGATCTTCGATAGAATCACTTGCATAGCATTCAGAGTCCCCGAATCAACCAAAAATACAGTACCTCCCTTCTGCCAGATACGGTGACATGGACTTAAGCACGTGGGGTTTACAATGGTTGGAAAAAGATGAGCCACGAAGGCGACAGCTGGAGTCTAGAAGGCAAAGAAAAGTTTCTTGTTTTTAACATGCATGCACACTGCTGAAGGTAAACTATGTGGCACAAGTAAACCTCAGTAGGTCACTTTGTAAGAAGTGACTACACATTTACTACAACTTTTGAATATTGTATATATATAATGGCTTGAAGCTGAAACATTGAGAGTATATAGTGCTAAGCACAAAATGTATGCCTGGATTTACAGTGGGAAGAGAATTTGGCTCACCATTTTGAACAAGGGTAGACACTCATATATGACTGAAATTGCTCCTCCCATGTTTGGAAGCCATAGAGATGTGGTGGTAACAGCAGGTCAAAGATCTTTGGAGGAAAAGAATCTAGTACCCACATGTGCGCAATATATTCTTCCAGACAAATAAGTTTAACAAATTGTGAATGATGCTGACTATTGATAGTGCAAATGAATGGTGTTATCTGAATTTCTTCAGCAGAAATGTCAACAAAATATATCATTTACGAACCATCATCAGCATCACTTTGTCCCCACCTTTCAAAGTGTACAGGCCTATGAATGTGTGCAACAAAGGAGCTATCCCAAGATCCTGAATCTAAATTTCAATAGCACTGTTCAACGATCATGGTACCTCGACAATGTCTGCATCATGGACTGTTCTCCATTTCAGCAGTCAAAGTTCAGAACAAACATTCATGATCCTTCTGATTTTTTCTAGCATTTTTCGTCTGCTGATTCTTGATCTGCACAAGTCACCATGTATATTACCAAATAATTCATTCACAGCCACCTCTGACTCCATTGTATCTTCAAGAAATTTCTGAGCTGACGAAATATAGGTTTAAAAGTAGTTGATCTTACTAGATTCGGATGACCACTATGTACACGCCACCATGTCTGACAGCTATACTGACAAGAACATGTTTACACAGGCAAAGCTTCCTCCTTCAAACTTCCCCCCATTTCCATTCGCCATGAGTGATCCACTAGTGGATATAGTTCCCTGCAAATTATGTTCAATAAGGCAATTTCACAGTTAATCAGTGTCGTTAGAAGCTGTTTCCTTTCAGCAGCATGGATGCACAGAAAAACCAGCTTGGTTCATAAATCATTTACTTTGTTGTTCTTAATCATTTGCTTTGCTATGTGGCATACAAATAGAAAACGTTCTCTCCCATTTACTGTGGTTTCAAAATTACCTAAGATCGTGACTTACAACCAGTATCGTATGGTGTTTCTTCAGGTCCTTTAAGAGATTCACAACATCAGCCCGAGCCTTCCAATCTGAGATATAAAATATGAAGTTAGTACACATGTCCACTACAAATATATGAATTTCAGCATATTGTTTGCTTCTTAACATGAATCCTAGAAAGATGTAACACGAATGAACAAGATTTGAACTTTTGAAGCGATGTTCAATAACTGATCTGATCAATATAGTAATGTAATCATGTACAATCAACCTGATTAATATATAATCACATACCTAGACCAGCAAGTGGCTCATCAAGCAGCAACAGATCAGGAGTTTGAACCTATAGAAAATTTAAAAAGATAGAGGGTTAACAAACTCGATAGAAAAATAAAGTTGATGACCAAAACCACCAGGCCACTACCATGAAGCCAAGGATACGGACAAAAAACAAAAAGAATTCTTGTTTCCAAAAATAAATGGAGAGATTGAACATCAACTCGTAGTAAACCAAAAAGGTATAATACCGTTGAATTGCTAAAGCTGTCGCCTCTTAAATCCACCACTTAGAGCTTGTGGATCTTCATCTAATGCGATTGTTGTCAGACCAACCTAGTATGTTTCAAATGACATCAACTCAAATCGCAAAAGAATTTGTGTTTCAAGAAATTTCGTAAATCAAGAAATGGTAAAGGTGTTCCATTAGCCACATAGAATTTTGTGAGGGAAGCACTACCGAGTTAAAGGCATTTTGAAGATTTAAAGCGAGCTGTTGTTTTAATAGGAGGTCTGCCTTTTGCCTAGGCCATCCAAAAGTAACTTCTTCAAGTATGGTATCTGCTAAGAAATACCTACAACAAGATAATGATAGTCCTTATGTTCAGTAAAATTTTGAGCCACCAGGTATGCATGTTCACTTTTGCATAAATTTCATGAAAGCAGTAGTTCAAACCTCTCGGAAACTGAAATACAATTCCAACTCGTTGAGAAGTTAGCAGTTCAGGCAAGCCAATAGGATTCCCAGTATTATCATACTTCTGAATGCAAATAGACCCAGACGTAGGTTCTGATAGACCAGCCAAAAGCTGCGAAACAAAGATTTTACTTAAGATGGAAGACAGATCACAAGGAAATTTAGTAATCTTATGCAATGTTTCAATGCGCACCTGCAAAAGGGTGGTCTTTCCACTCCCACTCCGTCCAAATATCAAACCAAAACTGCACAAATGCTGACTTAGGTATACAAAAGCCACCAAAAATATAATATAATTAAGCCGGGTAAATATGCTTGCCTTTTCTCCCGAAGAGAGAGGTTAATTTCTTTCAACAAGTTCTGTTCAGTTCCAGGAGGTCGATAGGTGACTTTTCTCACCTGAAAGAAACTATTGTTCAATTTATTTGATAATTAATTTAAAAGGACAAACTGTATATTTAGGATGGCGTATCGTGCACATGCTACTAGCTGGAAGATCCTTATCTTTATCTAGGCATATGTAGTCATGCAAACTTCTAGCAGGAAAGATAAAAAGGGTTACATGATGCATTGTATGCAACATTGGAGGAGTTTAGGAACACCAAACTGTGAAAGTCATGTGTTATTCGATTAGACTTGAGAGCAATCTGATTGCCGCACCTATACATAGAATCCCAAGTTCGGCATTGTTTAGATTGCAAAAATTTCAACCCGATAAATACTACCACTTTCGCCTTATTTGGCAAATATTGTTCAATCGTGGACCAATTAGGCTCAAAACATTCATCTCGTGATTTCCAACTAAACTGTGCAATTAGTTATTTTTTCACCTACATTTAATACTACATGCAAGTGGCTAAAAATTGATGTGATGGAGAGAGAGTGAAAAAACTTGCAATTTCATGGCAATCTAAACAAGGCAATACAAATCTGCGTTTGAGGCACAGCACCGGAGATTTAGTGAAACTGAAGATCCAAAGCCACCTACATTCTGCAATTTGGTAATCCCTAGGAGGTAAACACCAGCCCAGTCACACCCAACACTATCTTTTTTTGACCTGAACCACCCAACACTATCTCAGCACACCTCTGGATGCGTTAATGGTTCCTAAATTGAATTGGGAGCACCCCCCAACTCTAAACAGAATCAAAAGAAGTCCAGGGAAATAGGCAAATGCGCACCTCCAACTGGGAGTACCCAGCCTCGACTCTTGCCGCCCGACATCTCCAAGAAATCCTACACTTCCTGTGACAGAATAACAATTACAGACAAATTTCAAACGAGGGACATCTCCCTGAGAAAAGAAAAGGCTGGTTCAAGAACCACCCGCCGTACCTGGCCGCACTTGCTGGAAAGCAACAAGAAGGCGCGGGAGGGACGGCCACCGCCGTGGCGGCGGCGGCGGAGGCGGCGAGCATGGCGCAGAACGGAGCTTCGGAGCAACCGTCACGGCCTCACGGGCTCGCTCGGGCGCTCATCGACGATTCAAGGAAGTCTCGGGTCGTAGTGCGCCAGGAGGTTGAGGTGGGGAGCGCAGACGAAGGCGGGCGGGCGGGCGGCGGCAGCCGCAGGTCGAATCCGGCTAGCCGCCGGTGAGGCGGCCACCGGTAGCTGGGAGGATTGGGAGGAGTCGAGTGGCCGCGAAGGGAAGGAGCACGTGCGGTGTGGGCTTTCGCTGGATTTGGGGCGAGTGAGAGAGGGGCCGGTGGGCTACTTGCTCATGGGCCATGGAGGCCCATATCGTGATCCGCTAGCTCAAGGCCCTCCTAGCGGAAAAGCCCACGAAACTCCTAGCGAGTGGCTCTAGCTGTTTAAAAAAGCTACTTTTTTTTGGGTGTCATGAGCATTTAGCTCATCCTCGATGAAAAGCAGATCAAACATGGCCGTAGTAGATAGGTGTTGATGGTAGTTAACAACCATTATAACCCGTCAACGTATACTGTTTATACACTTGCATCATCAAACATAGAGGGTTTAAACTACTCCATTTCAAACTGTAAGTCACTTTAACTTTTGTAGTACATTAATTTTGCTATGTATCTAGACATACGTAAGATCTAGATAAAGAGTAAAATAGATGTACCAAAAAAGTCGAAAGCGACTTACAATTTAGAACAAAGGGAGTAATAGATTCCACAAGTTTTGGTTAATTTGTATT
This sequence comes from Themeda triandra, assembly GCA_018135685.1. Taxonomy (NCBI): domain Eukaryota; kingdom Viridiplantae; phylum Streptophyta; class Magnoliopsida; order Poales; family Poaceae; genus Themeda; species Themeda triandra. The sequence goes on along the minus strand of JAENPR010001426.1, from coordinate 76,726 downwards.
TACAAGAGGATTTAATCATAACACCACCGCCACCACCAAAGAGGACGTAATAATTAGAATTAATCTCGACCATGACGAAACCTGCCTAGAAAGACTCTAGAAGACTATACAAGACAAACCACCACATGCAACCCGACCCGAGCCGATGACAGGGGATCGACCAGCCCCACCACTAGGGCAGTCGGTTTGTGGGACAAAGATGTCAGCCTCCGCTTCGAGGGTGGGTCTCCCACCGCCATTAAGATCCAATCTATGTTGTTGCTAAAGGTCGGTTTGGCCTGAGGGTTTAGGATTGATGATCCGAGCTATATATACCAGCACCCGCCCCGCTCTGGCCCTGAAGGCTTCCAGATACCCTAATTCATATCTTCCTCATCAGGATCAGAGCCAGCGATCCAGAGAAGATTAGTCCTCATTAGGATCTAGTGGAGAGTCAGGGAAGAGTATGGAGGAGGTGTCGGCCTATCGATGTTCTCTCTATGGCTTGTACCTTGACGGAAGTTAATGGCCATGTCCAAGATCTACATGGTTAAGCATGTATAATGTGAGGGTACCCATAATGTGATTAGCATGATGTTATTCCTTTATGTTGTTTGTCTAGAACTCACCATAGGCAATACTTTTAGTTCTATTAGGTCTTAAGTATAGAATCCTACAAGAATTTGGAGTCCTACTTATATGTAGGGGGGCAATAAACAAAAGGAATTACACCATATGTATCAACCAAGGCAACATAAGAGCCTAATACAAGATTTAATTTGTAAGAAGCAATTAGGAGTGCTCGAGATGATTAGTCTAGACATTTCTCTAATACATAGATTCTTGTATAGAACAAGAATAAAAGGGTTCTAGAAGGTCAAGTAGCTATAGGGTTGTGAGAGAAAATCACATGTACTCTCACTACTACAGAGAGAGACTGTAGGGGCGGCTAAAAAACGTAGGGGCGGCCGGCCGGCCCGCCTACGCAACCGATTCTACGGTGGTCGGCCACCGTAAGGGCGGCCCAACACCGACGCCCTTACGGTGACCACCACAGCAAGGGCGGCTCAATCTAGAGCCGCCCTTCGTCAATTTTCAGCCAAAAAAATAAAAATCCAAATTCGACCACGAGCCCGTCGAGCCCATCCACGGGCCCGACGAGCCCATCTAGGGTTCCGCGCCGCCACCGTGGTCGACGCGAATCCGGCCCCCCGCCGCCGCCGTCGAATGTGCTCCTCGCTCCACGCCTGCGCGGCCGTGACCGCCGCTTCCACAGATCTGGCGTGGTGGCCCGCCGCCGCCACGGTGGAAGGAGCTCTGCCGCCGCCACAAGAAGAAGGATCTCCGCCTCCACCGCCGGATCCCGCGGCGTCCCGAGCGCGGCTGCTGTCCTGCTGCTGCTGGTCGTCGGATCTGAGAGAGAGAGGAAGTGAGTGATGAAGGGAGTGAGGATGGATCCGCCATGGACGAGGAGGTAACCTGAGAGGAGAGAGAGGCAACAGACATACCTCATCATGCCGCCATGGAGGGGGCGTGGCGGCCGCCGCCGGGCCACCCGCGCCGTCCGGGAGAGGAGGTCGCCGGCCGACCACCTCTGCCGGATCCGGGCGCCCGCTGGCCGCCAGTTGACGGAGCGGGCCCGCCTCGCCCGCCGCGCACGCGCCGGCGTCGCCACGCCCGCGCCGCCCGCCGCCAGGCCGCCGCGTGTGGGAGAGGAGAGGGGAGGGGGCGCCGTGGGAGGGAGAGGGGGAGCGGAGAGAAGGGGAGGGGGGGGATCCGCCGCCGCGTGTGGGTGAGGAGAGGGAGGTGGATCCGCCGCGTGGGGGAGCGGAGAGAAGGGGGAGAGTGGGGGCGGCGGGCGGGTGTGGGGGAAGTGGGGGGAGGGTTTAGGGTTTGATGCCATATATATATATATATGGCCCGATTAGATGGGCCCGGTGGGCCGGCGTATGGGCCGGGTTGGTTAGGCCCGGGTATGATGTCATAATATTATATAGGCATTTAATATATAAAATATTTAATATATGATATATTAATATATATATCATTTAGTGTTTCATTTTGGATGGTTTGACCAATTTAAATATTTAACTTTTAAAAAATGACATTTTACTTTAGTTTTTTGAAACCCTAAATCAAATGGAAATTTGATTATGAATACCGTGTTTGTTAAAATTTCACAAATCACATCTTGTATTTCTAAATCCACTCGTCCCGCATGAAGTTTCATTAAGTGTGTGTAGGATTCAAGAATTTGTGACTAGAGTTTACCAACACTTCCTCAAATGCAAAAATGGTCTATCTATGAAATATGTATCTTGATGAGATAAAACTATCTTGTATTCAAAAGTTTTTCATTTGAGGTCATTTGGTACCTCGTTTGACTATGGTTGACCAAGTCTCGCCTTGGATTTTCAAACCCTGTGAGAAGAGTTTACTAAAATTTTTCCAAATGCAAAAGTGTTCTATGTATGAAATATGTATCTTGATGAGACAAAACTATCTTGTATTCAAAAGTTTTTCATTTGAGCTCATTTGGTACCTCGTTTGACTAGGGTTGACCAAGTCTCGTCTTGGATTTTCAAACCCTGTGAGAAGAGTTTACTAAAACTTTTCCAAATGCAAAAGTGTTCTATGTATGAAATATGTATCTTGATGAGACAAAACTATCTTGTATTCAAAAGTTTTTAATTTGAGGTCATTTGGTGCCTCGTTTTAACTAATTTTGTGAAAAACCACTGTAGGGGCGGCTGGATCACCAGCCGCCCTTACATGGCTTTATGTAAGGGCGGCTGGATCACCAGCCGCCCCTACAAACGTGAGGGGCGGCTGGCGATCTGGCCGCCAGCCTCCCCGCGCCAGCCACTGTAGGGGCGGCTGCATCACGAGCCGCCCCTACTAGAAATGGCCAAGCGCTCTTACAGTGCCTTTTTCACGTAGTGTCTTTTGGAGTTTGCTTATAGAATTTGTGTTCGGCATCACTGAATTGCATTGTAATCACACTAAATTTGTAATCTATTGTGTGTGGTTGCTTCAACATCGTCAGGGTTTTTTTTTTGCAAGATTATCTACGTCGTTCTTACTACAGTGCAACCTTGTGTCGTTCTTAATATCTTAATTTGAGGATTGTTGTGGCATAACTAGAGATATCAAACTTTAAGACATGTACGTACTATCCCTCAATCGAGCTTCCGTACACTACACATGAACAACACTTGCTCGTGCTCCTTCCATTCAAGATTACAAAATATTTTGACTTGTTTTTACTACGTATCTAAATATAGGATTTGACTAAATGCATAATAAAAATACTTTGAAGAGATAGTGGAAAGATTATCTGGCTTCATCCTCATTTTTTTTGACAAGGCCGGCTTCATCCTTATTGAAGAGGAATCAGATACACACTTATTATAACTTAACGGCTCTAGATAAACAAAGTTCTGATAACAAAAATAACTCAAAACCCAATTCTAGACAGCTAAGGTCATCCACAGGACACAAAGGGACTTATTGTTGCGATTTCTAAAGTTTGACAAGTCTGCACCATGCATGAGCACTTGTTTTTTTGATAATAAAAGACTGTGGGGGAGATCCCACAGTGCCAGCCAAATTTCATTAATTTTTCTAAAAAAGTCTCAGGGTACTTAAAGGGGGGATTTAGCTAAAGGCATCTAGCCAAACACAGAAGCTAGTCCTAACGTCATCCTTCATTCTACAAGACTGGAGGAGGCACTGGCTTTTGAAATTGACCTTCCATCTATCTAAACTAGGATTACAACGTTGAAAAACTTTATCATTTCTAATCTTCCAGAGCTCCCAAGCTGCAATCATGGAGATTTTGGTGAAGTTTGCCAGAGTGTGGACTGATCTGGCCCGAGTCAGCCTATCATGGAGTTCTAGAGATGCATCCCAAGAAATGCCTAACCTGTTCCAATATTGCTAGGCAAATGGACAATCAAAAAACAGATGCTCAATAGTTTCCTGTGAATGTGTGTTGCACATTACACATTCAGTTCCATCTAGTACTTGCATGTTTCTTCGCTGTAGCATGGTCTTTGTGTTCAATCTGTCTACCAAGGTGAGCCAGATGAAATATTTCACTCTTGGAGTGCATTTTGACTTCCAAATTATCTTGAAGATTGGGTGAGCCTCGACTGAACTGAACACAATCTTCACTGTATGTCATAGACTGTAGATGGAGTTGCAGTGATTCAAGTTCCTCTAGAGCTTCATCAGATAGAGGTAGCATGAAAAGTATGTCCAGGTCCTCAGCTTGCATGACTTCTTGAACTGAGATGCCATCTTTTCTGACAAATGAAGCCAGTCTTGGGTACCTGTATGACAAGATGGTTTCAGACCAAAAGTCATCCCAAAAACAGATTGTGGCCCCATTTCCAACTTCACATGTTGCTATTTGTCTGAATAACAAGTTAAGCCTCATCACATCTTTCTACCAAAAGGATCCAATCTCTCTTGTGGTGTGTGGCACTCTGCTGTTGTATACTTGAACCATAGGAGTTCCACCCAAGGAATACTTTCTTTGTTGTAGAACTTACTTAGATGCTTCATGAGTAATGCACATTTTGTAGCTGCATGTTTATAATGCCTAGTCCTCCTTTTTTTTTTTTTGGGTTGCATTACCACTGGCCATGCCACCAAATTGCCACCTTTCTTTTTTTCAGTGTTTCCACGCCACAGACACTGTTTCCTTGCTCTATCTATATTTTCAATAGCACCTTTGGGGAGTTTTAGAGTGCACATAGCATAGGTCATGATGGGAGTTATAGCTGAATTCACAATTTCCAGTCTGACAGCCACACTGAGCAGGCTGACAATCTTCTTTCTACTTTGTTCATCATTGGTGACAAGTCCTCTATTGTCGGTTTGGTTGTACCCATTGGCAATCCCAAGTATGTAAAGGGTAGACTTCCAACTTCACAGCCAAAAGTATTTGCCAAGTGTGTCATTCTTTCTGGTGTGACATTAATAGGGTACATACTTGACTTGTTGTAATTCATTGATAGCCCTGTAGAATCTGCAAAACTTCTGAGTAGAGATTTGAGAAAGATGAGTTGCATTGCATCTACCTGTAGGAGTATTAATGTGTCATCAGCATATTGTATGACAGGGAACTGCACTAGGTTGTGGGATGGGTTTAGTCAACAGCCCCGAAGCCTTGTTGACCAGTACTTGTAGTAGTTCTGCTGCTAGTACAAAGAGGAGTGGGGACAAAGGGTCTCCCTGTCTGACCCCTCTCAGACATTTGAAAATTTTTCCATGTGTCCCGTTGAGTAATATTGCATGAGCACTTGTTGAACACACCGTGGCAATAGTAAAAAAAACTATGTATCCTTCCCTTCTAAAAAAATCAAAATATGTTATAATTTAATTTAGAATGCAGTGATACAACAGAAAACACATTGTGGCGGGCCCGGCCTGATGCAAGTGACGTCTGACTGTATCGAATTTTGGTATACATACGACTTCCCCTAAGTAGATGTAGTGTACTTTCTCCCGTGCACGGACTTGAGAAGTTCAGTCAGGACGGAAGGGCAGCTTGCTTCAAGGTGCTTATATCCATCCGTCGCTAAGACGGCATGAAGCGTCTCGTGACTCCCAACAATGAAGTCGATACACTTGGCCTTGAGCCGCTGGTACTTATGCTGCTCGGCTAAAGCTAGAGCTTTCGCCGCCATGCCGACGTAGATGGCACCAGATTGCAGCTTGTGTTTGCATATCAGCTGCAGCCCGTCCAGCTCGTACCTGTGAGCCGCTTCGAGCAGATGGCAAGCCATCGTTGTCACAGCCTCCTCCTCTCGCAGTTGTTGGTCATCGAATTCGGCTACCGTGCCGGTGTAGATGAAGTGAATCATGGCCTTGAAGGTTGCCGCGTCCATGTCGTTGACCTCGACGGGTCGAGACTTCTTGTGTTGCCTGTGGCCGACCAACTGGCGCAAGAACACAGCGGACTTTCCACCAAGTATGTACCTATGCGCTGCGATGGACTCGCCGGAGACGACGAAGGTGACGTCCTCTCCGGCCCCGTCGCGTCCGGTTCCGCAGAGGTTTCCATGGAACAGACGCAGCGCCTTGCCCGGCTTGATCCCGTTCCCCACCTCACAGAACAACAGTATCCCCACGGTTGCCGCCACCGTCGCCACCTTTTTCTCATCATGAATGTCTCTATTGTAGATCCCCGGGGGATTATCCGCTGGGATTGACGGCCATGAGTCCGCTCTGAGGAGAAAGTCGGAGTAGTAGTGCCACCTCCAGAGGTCCTGCTTGGTACCGCCGTTCCTCGTGATCCTCCTCGTCATGGCCTCCGCGTCGGGGCTTGGGCGCATTAGGCCGGCCACAACCGTCTCCACGTCCAGGAACCGCGCGGCCTCGTGCACCATCAGGAGGAGCACCACGAGCGCGTCCTTGGCCGGCTGCTGCTCGCCGGCGGCCTCGGCGGTGCGCGTGGCGAGCGTGTCCACGGCCTCCCTCATCTGCCGCCACCCGAGGTCTACGCTACTCACCTCGCGCGTGCCGGTGCCGGTGTCGCCGAAGCCCAAGGACGTGGAGCCCGGGATGAGCCTGTGGCTCGGGAACATCCCCATCTTCCGCCCGTGGCTGAGCTCCCACCACGTGCCGTCGGCGCTCTGGAAGCCCGCCAGGTAGAGGTTGTCGGCGCGGGTGGCGAGCGTCAGCGTGCTCGGCGGCGTCCTGAGAACGACGTGGAACCACCGGCGCGGCGGGACGCCGGGCTCCACTGGCGGGAGCACGGGACGGCCGTGAGAGACGTGCCTCGGGTTGCCGAGCTTGTCGCGGATGCCGGCGAGGAAAGCTCCATAGTCATCGCTGCTCGCGAGGTCGAACGTCACGGTGAAGAGCGGGTTCGTCGCCATGGACAAGAACGAGAATACGAAACGTGACGAGAGTGAAACAAGATGAGTTGACGATGGATGGACACTAAACTCCAAAGAAGAATAAGCGAGATTGTTTATACACGGATCGAACGCGGATACACGGGAGGCTGGTAGTTTGTTACTCGATCGGTGAAGAAAAATGTCAAAGTTTGAATGGGACGCAACTCGCAACGACCTGCATTTTCAAGTCAAATGTCAACACTCTCTAGCCAAATTTACGTTTGTCAAATAATTCGGTGTAGCGTATGGCATTGGACAACTGCAAATGGACCAGCACACTACAGTCTAATATTTTTCACACTTAAATCAATCATTATACCTTATTAGGTCATCCTTTTGTGTTTGGGCCTTAAGTTAAGAACTTGTTGCAAGTATGTATACTCTCTTTCAGTCTATTTTTTTTATAAAAAAAGATGGGCACCATGGGGATCTCCTCCACAGTCTTTTTCGGTCAAAACAAAATAATTAGAGAACTTAATTTCCCTCTTCTCATTTATAAAATGTACAGAAAGGAAAACGAGGAAGGGCATGTTTGAATCCCCTCAGTTAAAATTTATAGATAGCTAAAATTTTATACGAAAACTTCTGGACTAAAGGTGTCCCAACTGAACTTTAGATGCGGTTGGATCTTCCAGCTAATAGACTTAACTAAATTTTAGCTAGCTAGCTAAACTCAGTTATTGAGAGTTGAATGTTGATCGGTCGAAAAATGTATTTTTAAGGATCCTAGCCCTACATAAACAAGTTTATGTGTCCACAAATGGACTTTGAAAGTTAAATGTTTATGGACTTATATGGCACCGCTTTAAAGGTTAATGGACCTATGATGCATTTTGCTCTAAATCAAATTATATCATGTTTGTAACTTTGTATGCGTCATTCATCTCACATACTATATTCTGCATGACGGCACAATGAATTAAACAATCTTCTGCTTATGTAGACACGAATCCTTGGACTAGCCAGATTGTTCAGTGCTGATGGTGTCTATGGCTAATAAGCCAGCTAATATTGTTTCATTATAAGAGAAAAATGGTGTACTATAATTGATTAGCTAGACTGATTCAAGCGAACAGTATCAGCCGGCTTGTTAGTCGTAGAAACCACCAGCCGAACAACCTACAGAACCATATTTTCCTAGTTCTCCTAGCGAGATGGGCTTCTCCTAGTGTTTTTCTATTCAAAATTTAGTACAAACTTCCCTACTAAATGCCTTCTAGTGAGATTCCCATGTGTTAAGACTAGTGGTAGTGTTTTATTATTACTTAAAAACATTAGGAGAATTTCACTTTTTTGGTAGTGCTAGGTGTATCTCAGCTTGTCTTGTACCTTACAATAAGTATGTTCATTTTGGTTCAAGCTCATTAGGTATAGATTCTTGGGTTTCTATGGTTTTATTACTCTAATATTTAATAGTGTTGCTCTTTCGCAGGAGACATTGCGTTTGCATGGTTTTGTTACTCTAATATATTTAGTAGTGTTACTCTTCAGTAACGTGAGATATGTTCATTGATAACAAGACGTATGTGATGACTCTGACCAAATAGAAAAAGCTACCAACTCAGTTTTTGGAAAGTGCTCATAAAATAGAGTGCATGTGTATTCAAAGGAGTGAGAATGCTAGCTTATACGTGTATATAAGCGCTTGCATACATATCGTATTTCAAATCAAAGAAAAATGAAGCAGAAAAACACTGAGAAAGAATAGCACGGCCCAACAGTAACAAATCAAAGCACGTCACATTTGTGTTTGAAAAAGATACAAGCATTTCAAGGAGACAGCCCATGTAGCCTGAGGTCAGCTGGCCGGCGGACTCCATGTTTGCTGGAGAAAAATCCAATCATCATCATGTTGCCAGTGTACTTGAGCACTGGGCAGGATGCTATTGATGATTTCCTGTCATGCACAATCACCATGATGCAAATCGGTCAGTCGTAAATACTGTTCACTGAAAATAACAATATGCCGACTAGTAAGGTACCAGCAATCTGGGACATGTGACTATACAAAGCTCCGAGCAAATTCATGTCGGCTAGACATTGGGCTCAGATGGGAGCTGGAATATGGGTTTCCCAAACAATGCCCTCATATATATATACTACTAAAATAACCTATTGTGACATATAATCTTTCTCCACTTTTAGTTAGTTATGACCCCAAATCTATCAGTAATCCTTCACACTGATGTCTTGCCTGCGGGGAGTGAGGTAGTCCGGTTTGATGGCACTAGTTTGAGAAGAAACGTCTGTTGCGCGCATTAGCTGGTCTCTGTACGTTGATTGATATATACTTATTTTGCTTGTTTTGGGGCAAAATAATTCTATTTAATACTTCGCTCCACTTTCATGCAAAAGAATCTATCATTGAAGGGAGTCATTTCGAAACTACCATCCAACCACTGAGCATCTCACTGTCAAGATTTTATTCTGGAGAGTAAGATGTGACTGCAAATTACTGCTGGATTAGAATTTACTGTGCTGTGATGGCAAAGTTTATGGTGCGAGACTTCAAGACGTGGATGGATGCATATGCACATAAGAATCAAAACCAGATGAAATCAAACTTCCGAGCACCTTATCCCATAAATATAATCACACCTATACTAGTTTTTCTCCTGGAGTGTTGAAATTCTTCATCACCGGGTGGTTCACCTTAGTCTCCAAGTGAGTCTACATTTCCTCTCTTATATCTTGTTTATTCTTTTTGGCATATAGCAATTTGTTTAGTGCAAATATTAGAATATACAATTGCAGAGTTCATCCAATGTAATAGATTGTGTAATAGGGTTGCTCGGGAATTAGGCCTACATGCTTGTAAATAGCTATGTTCCAAGGTGTGGACCAAGAGAGCTCTAGAATTTTTATTGGCCACTTAGGGGCGAATGCATGCTCATCTTTTTTTATTGAAAAACCCTATTCATCTTTAAAATAAATAAAGCTCAACCTTTCCTCGCAAAAAAAAAAAAAAACAGAACAACTTCAAGAAACTAGTGTTATATCCTACCTAGTTTATAGAAATAGACATTTGGGTGAAGAATACCCTAACACCCTTTTTAATTGGATATCCAAATATAGACATTTACTATTTCGCATTTCCTGCTAGCTAAAGATCAAGAGCGAGCTCTAGACTGCGCAAAAGACATAAAACCATTGGACGGTACAAAGATACAGAAAACTACTTTTACTCAAAGGTGCTATTGTGGGCAACTAGTCACCGGAGTGAGCTCGCTCTCCGTCCACAGATTCAAAAGAGCGAGGGTTCCCGCGCGAGTTTTTTTTTTTAAAAAAGATATTATAGTAAGACTCTTGAAGATGCTCTAAAAGCAACTCTAGCAAGACCCCTAAATAAATTCACATAGTTAAATATTGATGTTCATGCTAAAAACACAATTTCATAGGACCATTACTAAAGCCATCAAATTTAGGTGAGCACTCAAATCCTCCTTCTGACCCTCATTTCTAGTGGCTCCGCGCCTTCTTCGGCTCAGTCCTTCCCTGCCTGCCCCAATTCATCATGCACACAAGCAAATGTCTTTGAAATGGTGAATATATAAAAACTCCTAATCTGAATTAAATGGGCCATATGAATAATGATGCATATCAAAGCTGCATCCAGCCTATTGCGAGAAACGGCAATTGTTGTTAGCCCCATCCCTGTCACCGGATATTCCTCTGCAATCAGGCCACCAACAAGAGTTCAAGAAGCAGCATGATTAGGGGGGGCCAGGGCCAGCCAAGTGCCTAATAAGCCATCCCACATGGACCCACAGAAGGCTATGATTTTGATCAGCTAGGAGTATAGTAGTATCCATAAGGCAGGAGGCAGCAATCACATCTTGATGCAAACCATACATTAAGTTCATACATTCACAGTCCTTTTCCTGTTTTCCCCTTTATAGATAGAACAGACGGATACATACAACTCATCCTTCAGGAAGCCACATGAACAAACATATTTTTATAATATAAAAGGTTCTTTTCTTGTGAAGAGCAAGCAAGCACACAAACAGAAGTACGCAACATGCTCAATATACTCACTATATATGCTTGATATCGACCAGCCAACAGATTTTGACTCTCTTGTTGTTTCTCTCTATAACTCCAGCACCAAGTCTGCATCCAGTCAGAGAACATAGATGTTCCAGTCAGTAAACAGTATAAGGCAGGCTACATCATGGCCATGGGTTCATGGCACAGTAACACTGAATTGGTAGCTCCTGAAGATTCTATTATTTGCCGATAACAGTATGGAAAGTCTCACTATCAAGACTGCTATTTGCGACTGCAAGTTAGTTATTGGTGGATTAGGATGAGATAGATATGTCCTGTGCTGTGCAGTGATTGCAAGGTGTATGCATAGATGGGATGAGTATGAGCTCACATTCAGCGTCGGTCTTGATCCAGTGGCCGCTCTTGCTGCCGTTGAGCTCCTCATCGTCGTCGTGGACGGGAGAAGCGGCACCACCGAAGGAGGCACGGTTGGCGCAGCAGCTGAACCCCGGCGTGCGCTGCTCCTTGCGGCACCGGAGCTTGGATGGCGCCGGCTCGTCGGCGCCGCTGCCGCGCTTGCGGCTCTTCTTGGTCAGGTTCCGTGCCAGGGCCGCGCTCTCAGGGTACACTTTCCTGTGGAAGATTTGGAGGATCTGCAAATGAGCAAAACCAATGCTTTTCTGTTTCAGAACTGGCTCATCATTTTTCAGAATTCGACAAAATGGAAAATCACCATCCAATCAAATGGTAAATTCAAGAATGTAATAGCACCAATTATATGGGATTTTGAAAAGAGTAGAAGGTTCTTCAAATGATTACTAAACAATAAATAAATAACTTTTTCCAGAGATTATCTTATTAGGCACTTGCAAGCACAGAATCGTTATATAAGAGTGAACAAAGAGATACAGAGGTTTTCAATGATAAATAGAGATAACACTTGACAGGAGATTGCAAACAAAAGGATGTGTCAACTCGCTATCCCCACTTCTAACAACAACTTGACTCCTAGTCCTAGTTGGTGCGCCAGATCTATAACATAAGTGGACGTTTCATCAAAAAGATTGTCGGATATGATTGCTTAACCTCTAGAAAAATCTCCCATGCATCCTTCCTGTTTTGGACATTCCTGTGGTTTCAATATAGTCTTGCTTGAAAATAGTACCCCCTCCTATTGATCCTTTTAGCTTTACCATATAAATAACTTTTACTACGTGTCTAGACATATCGTCTATTTATATGTACATAGAAAATCGAGAAAACCGTATAATTTGGGACAGACAATGGTAAAAAAACTATATTTGGAGGAACTAGCTAATTAATTTCTTTGTGAGATGAAAATTTTCTGAAACTAGTTGGATCATGCCCCCTGTTTGAATCCCAGTGCTATAGTTTAGCAATTTTTTTAGCATTAGGATCCAAACAAGAGTACTAAAAGGAGTGCCAAAAGTGTCCCAAAGTACTATTAGAGTGCTAAAAACTTTAGCACTAAATTTAGTACATGGCAATTAATGGATCCAAACACCCCCTAAGATTATCAAAATATAGCAAAATTACTATCATTTACTGTATGTGGGACATGTAAAAGTTTTTCACAAATTAGCAATCAAGATTTGAAGATTACAGTTATTGTGTGTAAGACGCACTTAAATGAGAAGAATGGAGAAGGTGCTTATACAATTCACGTGCAATTGATTCGCTTCAGCTGTGTTTTCTTCCGAGCATTGTACTTGTGCTTGATATAAAAACAACAAATTTTTGTTGTAACCCAAATGGAGACCCAATGTTTATCAAGATTTTGAATCAAATGAACCAATTAATAAGGTTGTATGGTAGAGAATTGTATTTCGTTTCAGAAATGCCTAAAACACAGATCTTAAGAGATAAATCGATGGTCCTACCTTCTGAAACTTGCTCTTGTTCACCGCTGCACTCGCCGGCGCTCCATCGCCGCCGGGGACCTTCTCATCCTTCACCCTCCTCTTCTTCATCGTCTTGTTGCAGCCGCCGCCTTTGCCTGCTTTCCCGTCGTCCCTTTCTCCACCGCCGGCGGCTCCATCCCCGCTGCCGTCCTCGCCCTCCTCGACGGCGACGAGCGCCACCTTCGTCTCGTCGGCGAAGCGCGTGCGCATGAACAGCTCGCCGAGCGAGGTGCGCCGGCCGCCGTTGCTGTCCCGCGGCTGCTGCTCCAGGCGCAACGCCTCGGCGTCGCTCACTGGGGAGCCGAATAGGAAGCCCTGCAGCGGGCAGTCCACGCCGCCCATGGCGAAGCTCGCCCGCGCCGACGCCACCAGGTCGCCGGCGGCGCCGCTGTTGCGGCCGCCGAGGACCTTCTCCAGCTCGGCGCTCACCACCATCAGGTCGTCCTCCGTCGTGGTGTCGTCGTCCTTCTCGGCGATGGCCTCCACCACGGCGACTGCAGCCTTCTCGACGACGACCGCGGCGGACTCGGCTGGCGGAGGCGGCGCTGTGCATGTGAATGTGGGCGTGACGGCACTGTCGACCTTGTCTCCCTCATCCACCGTGTCGTCGTTGTCGCTGGAGTTGGAGTCGGCATCGACGTCGACGTCGTAGTCCTCGACGTCGACGTCTGCAGGGACCGCCACCGCGGCGATGCCTAGAGTGCCGATAGTGAGGAGCCCGCTGCCACCAAAGGTGAAGAGGTCGGCGTCCGGCGGCGACGAGTGATTGTTCGTGAAGTCATGATCGCAGGCGAAGTATTCGTTGGCGGAGGCGAGGAAGGTGGCCGGGTCCGGCGAGGCCAGCCCGGTGATGCAGTTGCAGGTCCCACCTGCAGTGAAATAAGTGTTAGTAAAGTTGCGTTTAATTTGTTACGTTTTTTGTGAAATTATTTGTGATGATTTTGTGATTACTTTTGCCTTAGTGATGAGCCATTTTGTAAAGTCAACTATTTCAAACTTGGACAAAAAGAAATAGAACTCTAATTTTCGTGTTTAGTTTAAAACTTTGTAGAGGGACGATATGAGTTGATTTTTCTTTTCTTTTTTCCAAGAGAAACCAAGTAGAATTAACTTGAAAATTAGTTTAGTAGAAGTGCATATTGGTCCTATGTTACTGATATTTTATTGAAGTTCAATATGGTTCATTTCAGCAACCAAAAACTTTACTTTTGTTACTATATAAACAGAGTATAACAAATAGATTAGGGTGGTGGAACATGCACACCTAGGATCGAGGTCTAAATGTGGTGGTGATCATGTTTTTCTTGAATAAGCCTGAATGTCTTATAATTTAAAACGAAGTGAATATCTATCAAATTGTAACTTACGACTCCTATACAATTTCACACCAAAAGGAATACCATTTTGTTCTACATTCTGAAAACAAAAGCAATGGAAAAAAGAACAATCTTCTCGTGAACGGTAAGATAAAAAAGCTGAACTTAACTTCTTCACAAAAAAGGTTAAACCAAAATTGAGGATTTTGGTTTCTTATTTAATATGTGCAGTATCAGCTAGGGTAATCGGTGTCAAATTTACATATGAACAGCTTCTGTTGAATTGATAAATATTTAAATTCAAATTGGATATCCAAATTTTTTCAGCTCAAACTAAGCTAAAAAAATCAACATGGGGTCTCTGACTAAAAAAACGTGAAAAGTCTTGCAATGTAGTCTATGACCAAAGAAAAAGAGGATACCTTCATATAGGACAATGTTGTTATAAAGAAATATTATCTAGAAATGATACGGGGGTGCTGTTTGCACTGCAATTGTTGAGCTGGACTTAGCTAGAAAGGAATGGCATGTGCCATGTCCAGTCCAATGTGACAAACAGCAAAAGGGCAAGCATTTCAGGGATCCATACTGTTTAAACCCCGTTCTGAAATCATTATGCATGAATTGTAGCTGACATGTGGACCAATATTTAAGCTTCACATGTGCCTGCTTGTCAGTATGCTAGTTTATATGGTAAAACTAGTCCTAATTGTGGCCCATACACAGTCCTAGCTAGCTTGGCTCCTATAGTCCTCATATGTGCTGTATGATCGATGAATCAGTCATCATAATATCTGAAAGACGATGAGCATGAAAAGGCTGTTTTCACTTCTCTTCTTGATTAGAAAAGCCCATTTGCCAATTGAATTAGAGAAAAATGTTTGATGAACAAAAGCAGAGAGCAGAGAGAAGGCAGATCAAGATGAATGTACCTCCACCGTTGTTGAACTCTTTGAACACATCATTACTATTCTGTCGTAACTTCCGGTGCATCCAACCCAGGAGCTAATCATACATACATGGATGCATGCACAAAAAAAATATCATAATTCAGAAACAGAGTTTGTTGCCTAACAATCAACAAACTGACCGCAAGAACACAAACAATTCAGAGGAAGGGGAGGCTTAGAGAATTATTACAGCTGCATTGGCCCTATATTATTCATAAAAGGTCATCTCTGAACAAGTAAAAGCAGAGAGAGAGCAATAACAATCCAAGAATTTTGAAGTGAAATCGTTGTTTTCGAAATCAATCAGCAAGAGGAGACCATTCGCCTGAAACTAGCAAGCTAGTTGAGAAATGAGCATGAGGATTGAGGAAGAAATCGATCGTATTCAAGGTAGGACTACTGAGACTGACCTTCATGTTGGAGAGGCTTTGTGTAAGCCGAGCGCTGGAGCTAGACGAGGCATTAATATTAATAGACGATGGAGAAGGAAGCTGCCAGAGGCAGGAACAGAACAGAACAGCTACCCGGGATGCACTGCAGCTGCAGCTGCTGCAGGAGTGATCCATCCATCCATCAGTCGGCAGATCACAACATAAAGAAGGCTACAAATGGTCGAGTACAGTACAGGGAAGGGAAGGACCCATATGTAATGTACTACTAGCAAGCCGGCGACCTGCTCAAACCCTACTTTCATTTGTAGCTTTGCGTATAATGATTAACCTCATATATTTCTTGAAAAATTTACAATCAAATTTAGAGATAATCTCGTAATAAAGCTTTCTACTCCATATCAACAACGATGATTACTTAGTTTGGTACCTAATGCCACACAGCCTTTATAATGAATGAGTCCGTTAATTGGTACGATCGATCAATATGAGAAGCAGCATGTCACAGCAACCTCTCTCTTTCTCTGTCCGTGGTCACTTCACATTCAAATCAGCAGGTGCGTGAAGTAGTACTTCCAACTTTCCTGCATGCTTTTTCTTCGTCGAAATCATTCGTCACTCACTTGAAAAAAAGCTATTGGTAACTAGTTATGAGTAGCGTACTTGCGAATTCAATTTGGTTTAGCCGTACAGAAAGCCTTTATAATGAATGTGAGATGGCGAGTGAACAACTGAACTGAGACACTGGAGCAGCAAGCAAAGGATGGTATCGATCAGTCATCCGGGGAAAAACACTACCGGAATCAAGTTTTTTTGCCGATGGCTGATGGCGAGTGAACAACTGAACTGAGACACTGGAGCAGCAAGCAAAGGATGGTATCGATCAGTCATCCGGGGAAAAACACTACCGGAATCAATTTTTTTGCCGATGACCGGCAGCCATCGGCAAAGCCACTTTTGCCATCGGCAAAAGGTTTGCCGATGGCAATCTGACGTGGCCATCGGCAAATCCCCATCGGCAAAGATTTCATCGGCAAAACTGGGTTTGCCGATGGCCACCGCCATTGCCATCGAATAGCTTTGCCGATGGCCACGCTGCCATCGGAAAAGCGGCCACGTCAGCCGACGCGCCGTCAGGCTGACGGTGGCTTTGCCGATGGCTGACGTGGCCCCGGCCATCGGCAAAGATTTTTTTATTTTTTTTTTGAAATTTTTTTGCCGATGGCCAATGCTGTCGGCATTAAGTTTGCCGATGGCCAGGTATGTCACAACAAAAACGCTAGCTGAAAATTAGCCACTGAGCAATGTTTATTTATTTGCAAATTGCAACCAGTAAGCTAGCTAATCGTTGGGTAATATAATGGTGCCATGCCGGACAGACTGATGATGTACCGACCGACACGACACGACGTATGTATTGCCAATTTGCCATGTCAAATCAGTGACATGTATACATGTCAATCATGTTTTTAATATTTAAGTATTTTATTAGTCGATGTTAATTAGCATTAAGGAGTTCCAATCAATAATTAAGGAATTCTTGCTTTTAACCTCTCAATGACAAATCATGAATTGGAACCTATTGAGACTGTCAATGTTGTTCTAGATCAATGTCATCATTTTATTGTATTACCACTTAGAATTTTTAAGCTCTTTGATTAAGACATGATTCGGCAATTCTAATTAGAATCTATGTTTGTTTTCTTATTACTTTTAATTATGTAGTCCAATCCTATATTAGGACGATCTTATAATTGCAATCTTACTTAAAGACTTCGGATATATTTGCAAGGATCAATGGTACGGTAGTACTTATTAAGGGCACCAAACCTATGTTCAATAGCATATACTACCTCCATCTGTCTCAAAACAAATCGTTTCCTATATAATCATCACCCAAAGTCAAACTATCTCAAAGTTTGATCAATATTACAAGAAAGAGTATATATATAGTCTATGATACCAAAAAAATATATTATAAAAGTATATTTCATGATATATCTAATGATACTATTTTAGATAGCCCACTTAGGGTGAGGTGGAGAAAGTGTCGCTGTGTCAAATTGAGATTGTGTGGGTGTTTAAATTCATTATTATTCAAAGATATGGGGTTTTCCTAAATTAATTTTACTTTAAAATAATTCAAGAAATTGTTAATCTAGAACCAAGGGGTAGATCTGGATACGCACACGGCACCTCGTGTGCCCTTAGAGCCTAGACACACGTATTCCTGCTCCATTATTGCTCGTACATACATGTGGGACTATATATACAGACCGCAAAGTATGGCCTATGGGTACCAGCATGCATTCCATGATTAAGAAAAGGGGTCCATCTGTCAAATTTTACACAGAATAATGCAGACGATCACAATACGCACGCATACTCACCCCTATGAATACACGTATGTAAATCCTACCCCTACCCCTATGAGCACCTTCGAAGGACTGAGCACCCGACAAATCTGGAGATTCTCGAAGTCACCACTGGCGCCTCGTCGTCAACGGGAACATCGCTTACCACTTAATGCATAACGCCGGTAAATCCTTGGAAAAATCCCAGGAAAAGGTGGTGTCAATAGTATCACAAACATGGCACTCCCAACCAAACCAAGAAATTATATGGTTCTATATTCATTAATTAATAAGGTACCAACTAAGAAAAGAGATTATGTGGCACTACAATATTATAGAAGAGAGATGAGAAAATGGTTTCATAGATAAGAAAATCGAGTCTCCATGAGAACCAAGATATGACGAAAAGTGATAGGTAGATAATGCACAGAGAAAATCCCTTTAAAGATCAAAGTCTTTTTGTGGCAACTATTCAATAACAAGCTGCAGTCTACAGATAATCTAACCACGAAAGGGTGGAAGGGAGATGTTAAATGTTGCTTATGTAGATGTAATGAATCAATGGGTCATATCTTTTTCAGTTGTCCCATGGCGACGTTTGTTTGGAGTTTTATTAAGGAGATTTTTCATCTAAATGAATACCCCACTTTTGTGGAGGAGTTTGTTCAGACTTGCCTCAGGGGTGTGATCCCCTTACCAAACAAAATTCTAATCTTTGTGTTTGTAGGCCTAGCCTGGGCGCTGTGGGTGTCGCGCAATAAGCTGGCAATTGCTAAAACCCCTCCCCAAGTTGCTACTGATGTTATATATCATGCAGTGTCGTACATGCAGAAATGGAGTTGTGCGCTGAAGGAGAAGGACCGAGATCGATTTGATCGACTGAAGGTGGCAACGCTTGATGGTCTGAAGAACTTCAAAGCTAGTGGGAACATGCTGTCAGCTGTAGTTGAGATCTAAATTTTGAGTTTCTGTGAGGAGTTGAGTCTGTATCGCAAACTGGATACACCAGTTTTACTTTTCTCTGAAAGAAAAACATTGAGCTTTCAATAAAAGCTGAGGTGACTCTTTCTAAAGAAAAATCTCTACAATACGATTTCTGCACCAAAAGCGGGCTAACGGAGTGGGCCACGTTGCCTGTTAGCCCGCTAGCCGTTCGATCAAGCCATCAAACGACGCGAGCCGTCCGATCGTGCGCTAGCGGGTCTCTCACCCGTGCGGTAAACCGGGCGGTCTCGAACTCTCGAATCCTCGCGAACCCGCTCGCGAGTGAGTCGGCGCTTCTCTCCGCCAAATCCTCCTGCAGTCCTGCTGCCCTCCGCCGCCCCCGCACCTCCCTCCTCCCGGCGCGGGCGATGCCACGGGTGCGGCGCGGGCCTCGAGCGCTGCAGCCCACGCTCTATCGGCGCGCGTGCTCGCTGCCACTTCGCTTGCCGCTGTAAAATATGGTTGTAACGTGATCCGTCTCAGGGTCACGGTTCCATGTTTATATAGCCAGGAAGAGCCCCTGGCGTGGCGCTTACATCTTGTACAACAAGTTTACAATGAGATCTAATCTAATCTCTAGACTTAGCTTACAATACAAGTAATACATCAACTAAACATGGAACCGTATCTAATACATATCCTGAGAAGTCTACCATCGTGACCTTGTCACGCTACACCGTTAGGATCAGATATTTCAACACCCCCCAACAATCACAACGCCGTAGACAAGTTGAGATTGTCTCTGAACATTGCCGTCTGCCTCTCAGGCAAAGGCTTGATGAAGCCATCAGCTATCTGATCCGTTGTACTGATGTGCCGGATATCCAGGCGCTTAGCTGCCACTTGCTCTCGAACAAAGTGGAAGTCTATTTCTATGTGTTTGGTACGTGCATGGAATACTGGATTTGCTGACAGATAAGTAGCACCAATATTGTCACACCAAAGACATGCAGCACGAGGATGTGGGATACCCAATTCATCAAGTATCTGGTGTATCCACATTACTTCTGCAGTCGCATTAGCTAGAGACTTGTACTCAGCTTCAGTGCTAGAGCGTGACACCGTAGGTTGCTTCCGTGCACTCCAAGACACTAGATTGTTTCCAAAATAAACAGCAAAGCCGCCTGTGGATCTCCTGTCATCAGGACAACCTGCCCAATCCGCATCGGAGAAGGCACTAACAAGTGTAGACTTTGATCTCCGAATCTTGAGTCCTAGACCAATTGTTCCTTGGACATACCTCAGAATTCTCTTAACAGCTTCCCAGTGAACCGTAATGGGAGAGTGTAGGAACTGACATACCTTGTTAACTGAGAATGAAAGATCAGGGCGTGTCAAGGTTAAGTATTGCAGCGCTCCAACAATACTCCTGTATCTGGTAGAGTCTTCGGTTCCTAATTGTGTCCCACTGTGAACAGATAACTTGTCGGTTATGCATAATGGAGTTTTGACCGACTTGCACAATTGCATGTTCACTCTTTTCAATATGTCAGATGCATATCGTTCTTGAGTTAAGAGAAGTTCACCACTTTTCCTTTGAACTTGTATACCAAGGAAGTAATGGAGATCACCAAGGTTTTTGATGGCAAACTCGGCTTTTAGATCCCGGAGAAGAGCATCAACAGCTTCTTTTGAGGAGCTCGCCACAATGATGTCGTCAACATAGACTAACATATATATAGTGGTAGTCCCCTTCCGATAGAAAAACAGTGATGTATCCCCCTTTGAAGGCATAAACCCCAGACCACGAAGCTTGTGACAGAGCCGAGAATACCAAGCTCGAGGGGCTTGTTTTAAACCATATAGAGCCTTGTCAAGTTTGCAAAGAAACTGTGGTCTAGTTTTGTCTTCATAACCTGGAGGCTGCTTCATATAAACTTCTTCTTCAAGATACCCATGTAAAAAGGCATTTTGAACATCTAATTGCCTTAGACACCAACTTCTAGAAACTGCCAGAGAAAGTATCAACCGAATTGTTGCTGCTTTAACTACTGGACTGAAAGTGTCTTCGTAATCTATACCATATCTCTGTTTGAACCCTTTTGCTACCAACCGAGCCTTATACCTCTCTATACTGCCATCTGACTTTCTTTTAATTTTATAAACCCATTTCGAATCAATCACATTCTTGCCTTTCTGAGGTGGTACTAAATGCCATGTTTTATTTTTCAGCAAAGCATCAAACTCAATATCCATGGCTTGTTTCCAATTGCTATCAGCTAAAGCATCTTGCAAATTTAAAGGACCTTCCGAAATTGCAGCTAACTGACCATAACGAATAGTACCATCAGTGTAAAGTTTGGGTTTTCTTATACCATGCTGAAGTCGTGTGGAAGGGCGCTGTGGAGGTACTTCAACTCGTTGGCTTGGTTGCGGCATGGGATCAGCAGGCACAGCACCAGCCGCCGTAGAAGATCCAGCGCCTGCCGCACCGGATCCAGTGGCCAGCTGTGTGGGAGCAGTCGCAGTAGCGCTCGGTGTAGAGGATCCTGACGGCGCTGACGGCGCTGCACCGTGTCCCCCCGGACGAGCGACGCGGAGCGGAGCCAGGTGGCGAGGCCGGAGCGGTTGGTGCGGGCGCCGCCGAATCGGGCACTGGATCCGAGGTGGATCCTGTCGGGAATGAAGCAGATGGCGCAGGCGGATCAACCTGGGGATCAGCGCCTGTCGTTGCCGAAAAAGGAAGGTGTCCAACCTGCATAAAATCATGATGATTTGCATCCATTCTTGCGTCGTTTTGCGCCGAATTTTCTTCTGAACCTGCATGCTCATCCACACGGTTAGTGCGCAGGGAACCATTATCATGTTGAGTAAAAGAATTGTCATCCCCGTGACTAGGATTGAGGAGTGTAGGTGGAAGAAGAAGAATTTCGGCACGAAGGCATGCACCAGCATTGGGATGAAGACTTGCAAAAGGATAGACATTCTCATCAAACACTACATCGCGAGAGATGTAAACCCTCCCTTCTTTGACATCAAGACATTTGAACCCCTTGTGCAAGTTACTGTATCCTAAAAAGACACATTGTTTAGACCTGAACTCCAATTTGCGAGAATTGTATGGCCTAAGATGTGGCCAACAAGCACAACCAAAGGTTCTGAGGGTGGAGTAATCTGGTTTTTGTTGGAATAGGCGTTCAAGTGGTGTTTGACTGTCAATGACTTTACTAGGGAGTCGGTTTATGAGATATGTGGCAGTGATGAAGGCTTCATCCCAAAATTTCAATGGCATGGATGCATGTGATAGGAGAGATAAACCCATCTCTACTATATGTCGGTGTTTGCGTTCAGCAGAACCATTCTGCTGGTGTGCGTATGGGCAAGACACATGATGGGATATACCAATGCGCTGAAAGAAAGCATTGAGTTTTTGATACTCGCCGCCCCAATCTGTCTGTATAGTGATGATCTTTCGATCAAGTTGACGCTCGACCAGGTTTTGGAAGTCATGAAATTTTTGGAAGACATCAGATTTATTTCTCAGCAGATAAACCCAAGTAAATTTACTGAAAACATCGATAAAACTCAAATAATAACTGTTTCTTCCTACAGAAGTAGGCGCTGGACCCCATACATCAGAAAAAATAAGCTCAAGAGGCTTAGATGATACGCTAGTGGATCTAGGATAGGGTAGCTGGTGGCTCTTGCCTTGTTGGCAAGCGTCACATACAGTTTCTTTATTCATTTGGGAAACAAAAGGAAGCTGATTTCTACTGAGAATCTGATGGACTACGACTGACGATGGATGACCGAGACGAGCGTGCCACCTATCCGCTGAAGCTTTTACGACGCCATAGGTCGCTTTATTTGAAGACAGGCTAGACTTCAACGGGTAGAGACAACCTTCACAACTCCCTCTAAGCAGAACCTTCTTCGTTGCCTGATCCTTAATAAGAAAATGATCAGGGTGATATTCAACAAAGGCAGAATTATCGGATGTCAAACGATGGACAGAAGCAAGGTTTTTGTTGGCTTCGGGAATGTAAAGGACATTGTTAAGGAATAAATCTCTCCTAGGGGTATGAACAATACTTTTACCAATATGACTGATTCTCATACCTGCACCCGACGCCGTGTGGACCTGATCGTTGCCGTGATACTTGTCGCGGGCAGTGAGTTTCTCCAACTCGCCGGTGATGTGGTCGGTGGCGCCGGTGTCGGTGTACCAGTTGGTATCTACCCCGTAGGAGTTGTTGGTGGCGGTGGAGGCAGAGCGAGGCTTCGATGGTCCGGTGAAGGACGCATCAAAGCGTTTGAAGCAGCGCAGGACGGTATGCCCCTCAATGCCGCACAGCTGACATGTGGGGCGCTCCTCATCATTGTTGTTGCGGCGGCCTCCATTGCCACCGCCATTGTTGCCACGACCACCGCGACCGCCACGGCCGCGGCCGCCACCGCCACGCTTGAAGCCACCACGACCACCGGTGTTGTTGTTGTTGTTGTTGCGCACGGCGGTGTTGGCTGACGATCCTGAGCCACCGCCATGAACCAAGTCCATGCGCTGTTCCCAGCCCGTGAGCTGGTTGTAGATCTCGGTGAGGGTCACCGCTTCGGTCTTGCCGGCGATGGTGGACACGACTGGATCATAAGATCCATCGAGTCCAGCGAGGATATAGGATGCCACTTCCTCATCCCCGAGCTTTTGGCCGGCCGCCGCCATGTCATCGGCGAGCCCTTTGATCTTGCTGAAGAAATCAGCGATGGTGGAGGACCCCTTCTGGGCCGTCGCGAGCGCCATGCGGGTGTTAATCACCCGACCGCGGGACTGAGCCGCGTGCATCTCCTGGATCTCCTTCCAGATCTGAGCGGAGGTGGTGCAGCTCGACACTCGCACCTGGACATCTTTGGAAACAGACGCGTAAAGATAATTAAACACAGTCTGATCCTTACCAACCCATTCATCATATGCAGGGTTGGGGACGAGCTCGGTCGGCTTGTCAGTCGACGGAGCAATCTCCTTCGCCGGCGTTGCCGCCGTCTTCTCGTCGAGGAGGTGAGCCAATCTCGCACCACGGATGGCCGAGAGGACGTGGGTGCTCCAGATGGCGAAGTTGTTCTTCCCCAGCTTCTCCGAGACCGGGCAGCCGATCAGGGAGTACGCAACAGGTAGCGCGGAGGACGACGCCATTGAGAAGTTTCTGGACTAATGACCTAGCTCTGATTACCATGTAAAATATGGTTGTAACGTGATCCGTCTCAGGGTCACGGTTCCATGTTTATATAGCCAGGAAGAGCCCCTGGCGTGGCGCTTACATCTTGTACAACAAGTTTACAATGAGATCTAATCTAATCTCTAGACTTAGCTTACAATACAAGTAATACATCAACTAAACATGGAACCGTATCTAATACATATCCTGAGAAGTCTACCATCGTGACCTTGTCACGCTACACCGTTAGGATCAGATATTTCAACAGCCGCTGCACTGCTGCAGGGTCGCCGGCTCTGTGGAGTTCTTGACGCCCTAGGCACGAGCGGCCACCGCTCCCGCTCCTTGGCTTGAGATTACCGGCGAGGCCGCCTCATATTCATATCACGAGGACTAGGGTGCTCCACCAGTGCTCGTTCTTCACCTTAGACGGAGGTCTTGGCTATGGCGAGGTTTGCTCTCCTTCAGATTCACAGCACACGGTAAACCCGAGCCAAATCCCTCCTATATTTAGCTCCTTCAAATGTTTGCGCACCCCTTTGAATACTTCTTGATGTAGATCTAAGGCAGGTTTGCTCCTTCATTCTCTCCATATGAACAGTATAATCTAATAGGAACATACGTATTTGTACTAATCCACGCAGGAACTTGAGAAAACTGTAGGGAAATAATTATATATCCAAATAATATGAAATTAATTATGTCAGATTCATAACTTATACTCTGATATACAGCTGATTGGTTTTATAATAGTGGATTTGGCTTAGCAAGTGTAGAACCTAGGAAACAGAATTAACTTCTAGCTTATCTCCTAGAAGTTTTCTTTCCCTGTCAGTTGATGCAAGCTTGTACCTGTATCTAAATTCTAAACATTGATTGCTCTTTGGTGTGGTCTTACATGAATGATTATTTTTGCCTGTGCAATTTTGTGCTTAAGGCATCAGGTGTCAGACGAGTATAAAATTTGAGGTTTGCTCTTGCCTCACAAGTTGTAGATAAGATGCTGCTGGTTATGCACTATCATCACTGTTTTAGTCTATCGTTTTTGCTAGCCCCCTAATAGCACTTAGAAAGTTAGAATTATCCAGAAATTGCAAGGCCTTCATCTCCTTCTATAAAAGCCAATTAATGTTGTTCTTGAAGACAGAGGGGAAGAGCTGAAGCATAGCTACAACATTAGAACAGATTGGAAACATAATTCATGTCACATATTTAACCCATTTTATATTTGGGTATCTGTGCTTTGCACTAACATATTCATGTGTTTTGCTAATTGAAATTTGTTAATGGTTCATTCTGGAAAAAACTAAAAGGACCTGTGTACCCTCTTCCAAGTTTATGGCGTCTTCTTTTTTCCACATAAAGTTTGGATATTTACTAACATGTGACATCTGGTGCATTCAAGCACTAATGGCGTCTTCTTGAACTTTGTTCATGGATCTGTGATCATTAAATTAAGTAGTCCTATTATTTTTAGAGTTAGATCTTACTCCAATCTAAAAAAGAGGTTCTGTTAATTTTTCATTCACCTTATTAAAAGTTTATAAGCTCCTTAATTCCAGGATTGGATGGCTTATGTGTATGTACTGAAATCTGAGAATTATTTTTTTTACATTTTAACAATTACTTTTGAACAATTTGTTTGCATAACAGAGTACAGTACAAAGGATATCATGCTGCCATAAGCAAGCTATCTTATATACGTTTCTCTTCATATGGTTCAAATGGAGCTCTATTTATGCCACTCCACTTCCAACCCAGCTCAAACCGTTTTTTTTTTTCTTTGACAAAACCCTTTCCAAGTGCACAGAGTACTATTGCATTTCTATTACAAGAAATGCTGCTACAGCCTACAAGTTGCATATCTTTGTATCATGGAGATTGTTAAACGCCAGCCACAATCTGAACAGGACTGACTCTATTACAGCTGCCAACATTATCGCCTTGCAGTGTTGTTGCATATTGTAGGACATCAGTACATCAACTTGCAAATTTTTGAGTTACTTATATTGCTCCTATATGTAAAAAATTTTGGGGATCATGTCCTCAAATCTGCTTTGATCTCATCCAAGCCCCATCAAAAGAAGACTAAAAATTAATCATTTTGTTCACCTGGCTGGCTGTCTGCTCGATAATTATTTGGGTACCTAAGCATTGCTTAATATTACAAGCTCAAAGAAGTCCCAGGGCTGAGGTAACAACCATATAGATATAAACTGAGCTCCCTTAGCTTTTTATTTTGTGCAAGCAATAAGTGCTATACTCTGTTTTTTACCTTTTCCAACCACTGTTCTAGAGGATTTGAGATACACACTATCAATATTTTCAGTGCAACCTGTAACCAAGAAATGGGTTGGCATGTGCTCATGGTTGTCTTCCTCATCCTTAGTGAGGCTCTCTTCTGTAAGTCTAAGAAGCATTTAGCCTTTCTTAATAATGTCTTAATTACGTTCTCATCAACCTTTAAGAACTTAGCTATTTAGTTAGATCTGAGAATTGAATGCCCCCTTCACCAGTCCAGTATGAAAGATTGTTGCATCTACAGGTGTTCCTAGGTAACCAATGAAGGCTCATTGTTTATTCTTTTTTAAAATCTTACCGAAATTTTAGTATCATCACCAACCAATAACAACCAGAGGTTAAAATTCTATCATAAGCTGCCTCTATAGCTTATATGTCAACTTGATATTGGCATATAACTTCGTAATTGTATAGCAAACCTGTACTTTAAAAAAATGTATTTGTATATGCAGGGGCAGAGCTTACTGTAGGCCAAGCCGGGCCACGGTGTCCACCCCTGCTCAAAATGCAATCTCTGTTATCTAAACAGTGATTTTGTATTGTTCACTTGTGTTTAATCTTCAATATTACATACACTGCCCCCTTGCCCTTACGATCATGCTCCGCCACTGTGTATATGTGTACAGCCAAATATATGGATGCCCTATGATTCATTTGCCTTATTCTGAGTTGAACAATTTGGTGAAAACTAATGGGCACCTATTTTGCATATACACTGGCCATAAGCGGCAATGCCGTGGAGATTTCTAGTAATGTACAGAGAATGATTGGAGTAAGAAACTATTTTGTACTACCTCATTCTAAAAATCTTAGAGAGTCAAAGTATTTCATTGACTAAATTACATAATAAGAGAATAACATTCTTGATAAGAACTAAGTATATATCATTGGGGTGGCGAGTAATAACTCAACAATGTTAGTGCCCTTTTCTTTGAATCACCTGGTTCCTCACTGTTCACAGATCAATAATCTAACACAACTATCCACAAGTGCAGGCGGCACATCGTTTCTACTGTACCATAATTCGCATGCACATCGTTCCTACTCGCGGAGCCAGTATATATGTAGTACTTGGCTACAGTGCACAGGTCCCTTTTAGGATCGATGGTGCGATCCGGCATGCAGGTACGGGAGGCGTCAAGAGAGTATGGCCATGGCCATAGAGCATGCGAAAGTGGAGAGAAATATCGGCCGGATCATTGTATTAGTTTGCAATCATTGTATTAGTTTGCAGGTTGCACGTGGTTTCTGTCAGATTGCATTGCATGTGCGTGCCTTCGATCTTCGGATATGCTAAGGAGAACTCAAATTTATTGATTTGGCGTAGTCCGAGATTCCTCATCAGTGATGTCATTGCCTCCTCGCTATGGTGTGATCTGCCATCAGATTTAACAGTGGACTTTTGTTGGTTAATCTTGTGTTCCCCGGTGACGTGGATGCTGTGCTGGAGCTGGTTAAGCAAATGGCGCAGCAGGATTTGAATTGTGTCGATGGCGGGAAAAGCAGTTTCCAGCGGAGCGTCCAGGAGGAGCGTGGTGACCGCGCACAGGGCGTCGAGCAGTTAGGGAGCGTGTGTTTTTGCCGTCAGTTATCGGCTTGTATCTTGTTTTTTCTTTCAGCAAGTGTGAGTTTAAACTACTGGTATAAGTAGTGGGTTGTAAGAGGAGTGCAGTAGCGCTTCATAACATTTGTATTCGTGTTTGCTCTCTCGGTTAGTAAAGGTGAAAAGGAGCACCGTCACTCTGGCGGTTGCCGTTCGTGTTCATCACTTGTTCATCAGATTTCGTTCTTGTTCATGCGCGATCTTGAGATTAGGATTAGCCACACTGTGTTCACGCTCTTGATTGTTGATCCTGAACCTACATTTGGTGTCGGAGCCATCAATCGAGTAGCCGATCCACGAGAGTACGCCGGTGTTCATCCATGGCGCTGGTAGTTAGTGAGGGGAGTCGCGCAGGCGGTGAAAGCCATCGTCAGTTGTTTCCAACACTGACGGCGACGAATTACACTAGCTGGAGCATTCGAGTTGGTGCCATCATGGAGGAGCAGGGGTGGTGGGAGATCGTGGAACCGCCAGAGGACACAGAAGCGGGAGCTCTGACAGCGGAGCAGATGGCGACGCAGGTGTCCAAGGACAAGAAGGTTCGGACTCACTTGTTTCAGTGTTTGTCCGATGAACTGCTGATGCAAGTTGCGAAGAAGAAGACTGGGCGAGAGGTCTGGGAGGCGCTCAAGGCGAGGTTTGTGGGCGCAGAACGCGTGAGAGATGCGCGCCTGCAGACATTGAAGTCAGATTTCGATGCTCGGGAGATGAAGGATGCAGAAACGATCGATGAGTTTGCCGGGAAACTGACGGCCATGTCAGTTAGGTATGGCAATGTTGGAGGCACCTTGGAGGAAGCAGTCATGGTGAAGAAGTTGCTCAACACCGTGCCAGAACGCTTCATTCAGTGCGTGGCCGGGATCGTGCAATTCTGTGACTTGAAGAGCATGGCGTTAGATGATGCCATTGGCAGGCTCAAGACGTTTGAAGAACGTACCAAGTGGGGAGCTGGAGGTGTACGATCTGAGAGCGGGCAGGTGCTTCTCACTCAGGCTGAGTGGGATGCACGGCAGAAGAAGCTGTCAAGTGGAGATGGCTCTGGTGGTGGCAAATCACAGGGTCGAGGTGGTGGCCGGGGAGGCCGTGGTGGTGGCCGGGGAGGCCGTGGTGGTGGCCGGGGAGGCCGAGGTGGGCGTGGAGATGCAAGCAAGCAAGCAAATCACAAGAGCCATATCAAATGTTTCAAGTGCAAGCAAGCTGGACACTATGCCAATAGATGTCCAAACCAGAAGAAAGATGATGAAGCTCATCATGTGAAGGCAGATTTTGAGCCAGCAGTACTGTTTGCAGAGTTGGAGGTGTTGAATTCAGGGAGAAGCACACATCCAAGAACTCAGAGCAAGGTATGTCTGAATGGTGGTTCAATGCAGCCTGAACTGCATTTCACTGGTAATGGGGAGCCCACTGGAGACACCTGGTACCTGGATAGTGGTGCCAGCAACCACATGACTGGAGATTGGAAGAAGTTCAAGGAGATTGACACTGATTTCTCTGGTAAGGTTAAATTTGGTGATGGTTCATCAGTTGATATTCAGGGCATAGGTACTATTGTGTTTGATGGGAATGATGGGAATCAATGGTTGCTTAGAGATGTTTATTTCATACCTAAACTTAGAGCAAATCTGATTAGTCTTGGTCAGTTAACTGAAAATGGTCATTTGGTTGTGATGGATGAGGATATCATTACTGTTACTGAAAAATGTTCTAGGAGAATGATTATGTGTGTTCAGAGAACTGGAAATAGACTTTATAAGATTGGGCTTAATGTTGGAGAACCAATTTGTTTGTTAGCTAGTATGGAAGATCAAGGGTGGTTATGGCATGGTAGACTTGGTCATGTAAATTTTCATGCATTGAAACAACTAGCTAATAAAGAAATGGCGGGAGGTTTACCATTGATTCAGATACCAGATCAGGTTTGTCAGGACTGTTTGGTTGCAAAACAGGCCAGGTTTTCATTCCCTAGATCAGCTCTGTGGAGAGCAGATGAGCCATTGGGACTAGTACATGTTGATTTGTGTGGTCCAATTACTCCTGTGTCAGTTAGTGGAAACAAGTACTTTATGCTGTGTATTGATGACTGCACAAGATGGTGTTCAGTTTTTATGCTAAAGTCTAAGGATGAGGCAGTAGATGTTTTTGTTAAGTTCAAGGCTCTGGTTGAAAATAACTACAATGATAAGATCAAAGTGCTTAGGTCAGATAGGGAGGTGAGTTTCTCAATGGAGCTCTTCAGACTGTTTGTGATCAAGCAGGGATCAGAAGGCAGTTTACTACACCATACACCCCACAGCAGAATGGGGTGGTGGAGAGGAAAAATAGGACAGTTATGGAAATGACTAGAGCATTGATGAAGAGCATGAGGATTCCTGGAAAATTTTGAGCTGAGGCAGTGAGGCATGCTGTGTATTTGATCAACAGACTGCCTACTAAAGCAATGGGGAGCAAGACACCATATGAAGCATGGAATGGCAAGAGGCCTCATCTTGGCCATTTGAGAGTTTTTGGGTGCAAAGGTCATGTGAAAACAGTGAAGCCACACTTGAAGAAACTAGATGACAGGAGTGTGCCAATGGTATACTTTGGCATAGAAGAGGGAAGCAAAGCTCACAGGATGTACAATCCTCAAACTAACAGAATTGTGTTAGCAGGGATGTGGTGTTTGAGGAAACAGTAAAGTGGGACTGGAGTTCTGTGGAAAGTGAGGAGTTTACTGTTGAAATGGAGATGGGACAGTGGCATACTCACTTGGATGTAAACATGGAGCATAATGCAGATACTGGTGCTCAGGAAGATCATCAAATGAATCAGACAGATGCTGGGAATGGTGGACAAAGCAGCTTGTCAGCAGGGGAGAAGCAATCTCGGCAGATGCAGGATTGCAGTTTGGCTCTGACCAAAATCCAACAACAGACAGTGAAGCAGGTTCACCACAGTCAGTTGGTCAGAATTTTGATTCAGATCATGAGATGGCAGAAGCTATTGATAGTGATGATTATGATGAGACACCATTGAAATTTAGAAGTGTAAATGAGGTGTATCAACACACTAATGTTGTTAGTCTTGGATCAGATCCAGAAGAGGAAGAGGATTCAGATGATGAGCAACAGGAAGATGCAGTGGATCCAACTGCATTGCTCACTGTTATGCAGGAGCCAACAAGTTACAGTGAAGCTGCAGATGATCCTAATTGGGTGCAAGCTATGGATTGTGAAATGCAATCAATCTGCAAGAATGGTACATGGGATTTGGCAAGCTTACCACCAGGGCAGAAGGCTATTGGCCTCAAGTGGGTATATAAGCTGAAGAAGAATGCAGATGGGAAAATTGTAAAACACAAGGCTAGACTTGTAGCCAAAGGTTATGTGCAACAGCAAGGTGTTGACTTTGATGAAGTTTTTGCTCCAGTTGCTAGACTTGACACCATCAGAGTGATCTTGGCTATGGCAGCAAATAGAGGATGGCAAGTTCATCACCTTGATGTCAAAACAGCATTTCTTAATGGAGAATTGGAAGAGGAAGTTTATGTTGTGCAACCAGAGGGTTATGTGCAGAAAGGGAAAGAGAGAATGGTGCTGAAACTCAGTAAAGCTCTCTATGGGCTTAGACAAGCACCAAGAGCTTGGAATATCAAGCTTGACAAGTCACTAAAAATGCTGGGGTTCAGCAAGTGTGCTAGTGAGTCTGCAGTGTACAAGAGAGGAATTGGGAAAAGTGCAATAATTCTTGGAGTATATGTTGATGATCTGATTGTGACTGGTGAGAATGTTTCTGAAATAGAAAAATTCAAGAAGCAGATGACCTCACAATTTGAAATGAGTGACCTGGGTCTGTTGTCATTCTATCTGGGTATTGAGGTTCAGCAGCATGAGGATCACATCACAATCGACAAAGCAAGCTTATGCAAAGAAGATATTGTCACGCTTGGGATGGGGATTGTAACCCAACCAAGTTCCCAATGGATCCAGGTGCAAAGTTAGATGCAGACAAACAGGGGGAGAGAGTGGATGCAACTGATTACAGGAGGATCATAGGTTGCTTGAGGTACTTGTTGCACACAAGACCTGATCTCTCATATTCTGTTGGGATTGCTAGCAGGTTCATGGAGAAGCCTACCACTAAGCATAGAAATGCAGTCAAGCAAATCATGAGGTATCTCAAGGGCACTTTAGACTATGGGTTGGTGTATACTCAGAACAAGTTAGAGGAAGTGCTAATTGGGTATTCAGATAGTGATGTAGGAGGTGATCTTGTGGGTAGAAGGAGTACTGGAGGGATGGCATTCTATTTGAATGAAAGTCTGGTAACCTGGTGCTCTCACAAGGAAAAGATAGTGGCATTGTCATCATGTGAAGCCGAGTTCATGGCAGCTACAGAGGCAGCCAAGCAAGCTCTTTGGCTCAGAACTCTGTTGAGTGAGCTGGTTGGAGCTAAACCAAAGAAAGTGGTGCTGTTTGTGGATAACAATTCAGCAATTGCTCTGATGAAGAACCCAGTGTTTCATGGGCGCAGTAAGCATATTGATATCAAGTATCACTTCATCAGAGAGTGTGTTGAGCATGGTCAGATCTTGGTGAAGAGAGTTTGCACCAATGAACAGAAAGTAGATGCATTGACAAAGCCTCTGAATGCAGTGAAGCTGGCTGTCATGGTTCATCTGTTAGGAGTTCGGAAGCTCGGTGATCATCAAGATTAAGGGGGAGAATGTTGGTTAATCTTGTGTTCCCCGGTGACGTGGATGCCGTGGCCGGAGCCGGTTAAGCAAATGGCGCACAGATTTGAATTGTGTCAATGGCGGGAAAAGCAGCTTTCCAAATGGAGCGTCCAGAGGAGCGTGGTGACCGCGCCTGTGGCGTCGAGCGCTAGGGAGCGTGTGTTTTTGCCGTCGCTATCAGCTTTATCTTGTTTTTTCTTTCAGCAAGTGTGAGTTTAAACTACCGGTATAAGTAGTGGGTTGTAAGAGGAGTGCAGAGCGCTTCATAACATTTGTATTCGTGTTTGCTCTCTCGGTTAGTAAAGGTGAAAAGGAGCACCGTCACTCGGCGGTTGCCGTTCGTGTTCATCACTTGTTCATCGATTTTGTTCTTGTTCATGCGCGATCTTGAGATTAGGATTAGCCACACTGTGTTCACGCTCTTGATTGTTGATCCTGAACCTACAACTTTCAACGAACTAGGCTGGCCATCGGAGCTAGCTAGAGACACAATGCATGGTGGGGCTCCAAGCGTGGATCATTGGGGAGAATTCATTTCAATCTTGAAGAGCTTTGTTGTATTTTATTTCCTTACTAAGAAGAAAGACAGAAATAGCCATGTACATATATAAATAACAATCAAACAACTGATGAGTCGATTGAATTCAGTTGTTTCAATAGTGTTCTATGAGAGAGAATAAGTGGTTGATAAGCCAGCTAAAATGAGCGGCCGTAGTGTGGTCCACCTATCCAACATTCGCTCATCAACCACTAGGTTTCGACTCTTGATCATTGACAACTTTGAGGTGTATATCCACATATTCTTGGTGCTCTTGTCTGACGCCACCGAGCAAAACACAAGAGTTGGAGCCTTCTCATGGTGACAGTTCAATGCACTTGTACCAACAACAATCACTACTACACAACCAGCAAAACATCGTCAGTTGCAAGGGAGTAGGAGTTCTTTAGGTGGCATGATGGATCAGAATGACCAATAAAAACACAAGAGTTGGAGCCTTCTCAAGGTGACAGTTTGATGCACTTGTACCAACAACAATCACTACTACACAATCAATAACAATTACTACTACTCATGAAATAAAAGCTTAATTCTACCTCGCCAAACTATTTTGTAGTTAGGTTTTTCTTTGACTCCTAGAACATATATTTGAATCCCCTAATACTTTCACAAACATTTGAATTATCTCTTTGCCTTGGTTTGAAGTGGTTTCGGAGTTTGTCATTTTTAGTTAAAGAACTTGTCAATACTTGGTAAGTTGATGGACAAAAAGTGTCTATAATGTTCTGACAATTCCAACAAAACTTGGACATAGTTTGTGGTATTAAAAATTCAAATAAAATATTTAGAGTTCATAGAAATATCTCTCAAAGATTGAAAATAGATTTGGCTCAAGGAAAATAGGAAAATATCTAGAAAATTCTCAATCCATGTATAAACATGTTTTAAAAGCTTTGCAGAACAGTACTAAGATATTCAACCAACATGAACACAACATACTTAATGTTGAATTTATCATGCTATCCATTCATTCTGGTTGTGTCTTATGTTTTTGTTGTGAAAAGTTTTCAAAACATGTTTAGACATCAATTAAATTGTGTTGGAACTTTTATAGATTTTTGGCATACTGCTTTTTCCATTCTGCTATAGCTAAATCTATTTATTTTTAAGCATCTAGACTCTAGAGCTATTTTCATGAGTTCTAAATATTTCCTACGATTCATCATCTCCTAATATATTTACAAGATTTTTTTTTGATTTTTTAGAAACTTGGAAGCATTTGATTTGGTTTAAAAATCTTATCAAGTATTTGTCGGACTTTTCAGCTTAAAAAGACAAAGCTAGCTTCAAAACCACTTCAAATCTGGACGTAAAGGTATTTTGAATCATCCTAAGAGTTTAAGGCGTAAGATATCCGGTGGTCCCTCCGTTCCAAATTATAAGGAGTTTTTGGCTTTTCTAAATGCATAGCTTTGGCTATGTAGTGTATATCTAGAATTCTTGATATGTAGCAAAAAATATGTATCTAGATTAATGGATCTTATTATATTTTGAAACTGATGGAGCATTAGAGTCTGAGGAGAAAAATAAGATTAAGAGGATAATTTAGGAAGTTCTTTTTTTTATACAACAGATAATTTCACTCCGAACAAAGAAGCTTTTTTTTTTTTTTGAGGGAGTCCAACAGAGAAAGCCTGGAAGCGACCTGAAATCATGGTGATCTGGCCCATAGATTTGTAATGTCAGCGACGGCCCAGTATGCACTGACTGTTCATTGGTTAACGCATGGTTCAGTGGCCAGCTAGAGAATGGGAGGTTTAGGAATTATTGCTGTTCTTGAAAATTTGGAATTTATTCCTGAATCGGTGGCCAAATTCCGTCGTTAGGAAACTCGCAGCGGCGTCGCAGCCGTCGCTGACACGTTTTGGCTTGGAGATGTCCGGAAGAGTGTGTAGGACGACGAGACGACGAACCAGTTGCTGGGTGTGGGTGGAGTCCAGTCTTCCCTTTCGGTGTCCCCTTGCGTCAGATTACGTATCTTCTGCCGTTCCATGGGCACATTTTCTACGCGCCACACATGCAGAATAATTGAATAATAATACGTGTCTCGTGTCTCCCTAACCACATATATCATAGGTAAGAGAGAGAGGAGCGATGAAGGGCAGTCCCAATGATAGAAATCAGACACAACTTTCATGATAGCCACATTAGCAATAGAAATCATCTTCCACAATGATAGTGTCTATCTGTAATAACTAGGTTAATAAATATTAATTTTTTTCCCTTAAACCTATCCCTTGATCTGCCCTTCGTTCTCATTAACCAACCAAAAATAGATAGCATGAGCAGCATGCAGCGCCCGTGGAGGCCTGGGCGAGCGCGTGAGTCAGCCGGCATGCGTGTGCGGAGGCGCGGGCGAGCGCTGCGGTTCTGGTGGGGCGAGCGCGCGGGCTGCACGCGAGCTGAGCGAGGCGAGGGCGGACGAGGCTGCGTGGGCGAGCTCGGGGGCCGCGGTCAACGCAAGCGGCGGCGGACGAGCGCGACGCGTTGGCGCAGCGCAGATGCGCGAGCTCCGCGGCGGCACAGGCTGCGCCGGCGAGCAGGGCGGGCGCAACTGCAGCGGTGAGGCGAGCAGCGCGGTCGCGGTCGCCGCAGCGCGAGCTCCACGGGCGGCAGCGGCGACTCGACCTCCGCGGGCGGCCGCGGTCATAGCGGCCAGAACTCCGCGCGCGAGCACGGTCGCGAGGGTGCGGGTCGGGGCGTGCAGGTATGGCCGGAGCAGCGATTCGTAGGTGGGCCACAGATCGAAACCACCGGTTTCTTCCCAACTGGATATGGTCGTTTCTCGGTGCACAGGGGCGAGGGAAGACGTCGTTCCTTGGTGGAGAAACGATTTCTTCAGTTTTAGTTCTCTTTCTTTATTAATTATGCTGCCACATAATCATTTTGCTTATGTGGCATCTTATTTAATAAAGATAGAAAGTACTTATTAATTATCATTGGGACTGCCCTAATACATATAAGGGCAACAGTGTCGAGATGAAAATGGTGCACTAGTGGTCATTTCGAAGACATTGTGGGACCGTGTAGACATTGCCTTCTACTACCTTCATCCCAAAGTAAATTTTATTCTCGCTTCCGAAAAACAAATATTGACAATTATATATTAAACTATTTAAATATTTATGCTAAGTAATTACTATTATTAGAAAGATAATTACATCTAGTTTTTTAACAAATTTATTTGAAAATATAAATATTACACGTATTTTCTATAAATCGAGTTCAACTTGTGGTACGAAAACACAAAACAACACTTATTTTGGAACAGGAGTACAAGCTATCTATATAATATTTAACTTCAAGTTATTAGCCATGGTATATATAGTGTTCTTTTTTTTAGAATTACGTAGTATAACGCAGACGCCCACGACATGCACGCACACTCACGCACACTCACCCCTCTGAATACACGTATGCAAACCCTACTCCTATAAGCACCTCTGAAGGACTAGACAGCCGCATATCTAGAGATTCCTGAGGTCACCACAGGCGTCTCGTTGTCGATGGAAACGTCGCTTACCACTTAATGCATGACGCCGGAAAATCCTTGGGAAAATCCTAAAAAAAGATGCGAGCACAAGAATTTGAAACTTGATGGGCAGCGTCCCACTAGACCGTCCTATGATTGGACTACAAGTCCATTCACTTATATATAGTGTTCTTGACTTCTTGTCTCATAAATTATGAGTCAACTTTTTTTTTTGACAACAAACATCACTTCCATTAATATCAGCAGCAAGATGCTGCTATGAACAAAGTTCCTGGGAAGGTTACAGAATGCAGTGCATCAAGAAGGATACACTGGGATACATGAGCTCCAAAGGAGCAATCAACCGAGAACGGTTGATGAGCAGAATCAGCAGCTAACAGGACTGCTTTAGCTAAAGCATCAGCCTCTAAATTTTCATTGCGGCTAATCTTATACAACCTAGGCTGAACAAAGGCTGAACAATTATCGAAAGCTTGAGTGAAGACTTTCATTCTCCAATCGGGAGGGTTGGCATGATCTGAAGCCAAAAGAAAGTCCACCAATTGGCTACAGTCTGACAAAAATGAATCCTGTGTATATCCCAATGCTTTGGCAATACTTGCAGCTAGTGCAAGAGCTCCTGCTTCGGCCGAAGAGATATCCTTCATGACAGCCTTGATGTAGATGGTGTGTGTTGGTTGCACCTGCATGTTTACAAATTTGATACCTAGACCGGCCTGTCGAAGGCGAAGTCCACCAACATCAGGAGAAATTGATGCGTCCGTGTAGCAAATGATCAAAGGATTTGCCAGATCATCAGTAGCGAACCTGTTCGCCATTGGGTTCTGCTGCAAAGAAGTGGTATTACCTGAATCAAGGTGTGGTGGAGCATCATGAGTTGTTGTGGCTGGTGTCTGTGAAGATCCTTGCTGGTTTGGAGTCGACTGTTGCTATTGTTGACCTGCAGAGGAAACTGTCATACCTTGGAGATCCAATGTGCTGATGGTGGTCATCATAGCTGCAGCTGCACTATGAACCTGGATTGGAGTCCATGACTTTCCTTTGAAATGTTTGTCATTCCTGGCCTTCCAGAGGAACCACGTGGTGATGAATATTTTGTGGATCTGAGCCTCAGTGGTAGAAGCATTGATAATTGTTTGCAAAATGAGTTGGATGCCATCTTCGTCATCCAGAAGAGAATCAGTTCTCAAGGAAGGATTGAAAGAGAACCAAACAGCTCTAGGCAAATTGCAGTGGAAGAAAATATGAGCTCATTTTGACCACAAGAAGCACAGAAAGGGTCAATATGAGTGGAATAGGTAGAAGATCTTTGTGCAGTAGCTAAAGCACATCTAATCAACCTCCAACTGAAAGTTTTGATGATGGGAGGAAGGGTTTTGGATTTCCAAACCCTGTGTAGAATTTGATTAACTAGAGGAAGGATGCTTCTTGAGCCTTGAGAAGGAAGATGAATGTGGTTTTGTGTAGCAAGGTGCATATAAATACTTTTTGTAGAGCATAACCCATTGCTGGCAGGCATCCATCTAAGGATATCTGGCTTATCTTCAGGGATTGTGGGAGTTGCAGCGATTTGTTGGATAGCCTGATCATCAAAGGTAGAGCTTAGAAGATCCATGTTCTACTCTTGTGTATTGGGGATCCATAAATCTGTAACAGTTGAGGGCAAAGGGTTAGTAGTAACTGGATCTAGAAGGTGTGCATATATGGAATTCCACATAGGACACCAAGGAGTGGACCAAATTGAAGAGTTCCCTGCATGTATTTGATAAGTTACATTATTTGTAAGCTCTTGTTTAACCTGCAAAAGGGAGGACCAAAAGACTGATTTTGTAGAATTATTAGGAGCATTCCAAAAAGAGTTATGAGGATAATACTTTGATTTTAACACTGCAGTGAGAAAAGGGTTTTTTGAATTTGCAATGTTATAAGCAGTATGGATAACTAGACTTTTGTTAACAGTATGGAGATCTTTGATCCCTAGACCACCATTTTCTTTGGATTGACAGATATCATCCCATGATCTGTATGCCATAGGGTTGGAAGGATCATCCTATTGCACACCTGCCCACCAGAATCTTCTCATAACGCAGAGAATTTTTCCAATAAAAGTTTTGGAGAAAATAATGGTTGACATATAATAAACCGGAATAGAGGATAAAACAGATTGAATATAAGTAAGGCGACCAGCATGATTAATCTTATTAGCTTTGACAGTAGGTAACTTAGCAAGGAACTTGTTATAAATGAAATTATAAGCTCTATTTTTATCCTTGTGAGAAAAGATAAGCGGGTGGCCCAAGTGAATAGTATTGGGGAGCAAATCAGGCACAGGAAAAATGCTTTTAATTTGAGCTTTCACAGAGATATCAACATTTTTACTAAAAAGAATGGAGGATTTGTTGAGATTGGGAGTCCGACTGACTGCGTAAATCATTGAGAATATTGTTTATAATAGATGCTTCCTGAAAACTTGCAGCTCCACATAAAATAAGATCATCAAGAAATAACAAGTGAATGAATATGAGGGCAATTGTAACCTAAACTAACTCCCTGGAGGTTGGCTTCTTGCATAGCTTGATTTAAGGCTATAGAGAGCTCATTGATGGCAACTGCAAAAAGAAAAGGGGAGAGAGGGCATCCCTGTCTAATGCCTTGTTTAGGGTAAAAGAAACTTGTAGGATCACCATTGACTAGAACTGCCATGGGAGGGCAAGTGTAGCAAGCCCTGAGAAGCTGAATGAAGTGAGAAGGCAGCTGAAGACATTGCAGGGCTTGAGTGAGGAAGTCCTAGTTTAATCTGTCAAAAGCCTTAGCTAGATCTATCTTGAGAAGAAAAGCCTTGTCTTTCCAAGTTTTAAGACCAAAGGAGTGAATAATCTCTTGAGTAATGATAATGTTAGAAGAGATATGTCTATTCTTAATAAAAGCTGACTGGCCATGATCAATAAAATTTGGCAAAAAAGGTTTGAGCCTATCAGCAAGGGTCTTTGCTATGAGCCTATAAATTACATTACAGAGGCTAATGGGTCTAAAATCCTGGGGCACAACAGGTTGTAATTTTTTTGGAATCAAGGTCGATATAGGTATGAGTAATTTCTTCATCCAAAGTTGCGAAGCATAAAAATCACTTACAAGTTTGTGAATGTCGTTAGATACCCATCCCCAAGCAGCTTTATAGAAACCTGCATTGAGCCCATCAGGACCGGGGGAAGCATTGCTGCACATTGCTTTGATGATGGTGTGCAACTCTTGTATTATAGGGGTGGAGTTGGTGAAGAGATGGAGATCAGACTGGGATGTGTTGCCTTGTTCTGCATCGATACTGAAGCTTTGTTCTTGTTGTTGGGGGTTGCCTTGCTCTGTGTTGTTGTTGAAAGGGTGTTGTTGTTGAGAGGAGGCTTGCATCCCGGCTTGTTGAGCTGTTGAGGAAGCAGTCGGTATAGACTGAGAATGTGGAAATATGTTCCTCTGCAAAATCAAAGAGCTATTGACAGATTAGAGGTGGAATTAATGCCATATATATTATAAAAATAATTGAGAAGAGTAGTGGCAATTTGATCTCGGAGTAGTAGCTTCAAGTGCCATCGATTGTGAAGGTAGGCAATTGTATTTTTTCTATTCCTTTTGGTAATAGCTTGGTGAAAATAGGCAAAGTGTTTCTATCTCCTAATTTGGCCCGGCTTCTTTTTATCTCTCTGAAGGTGGAACTCTTCATTTTTGTCAAGGAGATCACTATGCTGGGTAGCTAGGTTCTTTTGAAGGGCAAAGTCTTGCTGATGCGGGGGCTTAGGTTGCTGTTGAGTGATGAGGTTTTCTATAGTGCTAAGCTGGGAGGATAGATTTGGCTTTGTTTTTCTCCATTTTTTGAGGTCGTAGGAAAGGTACTTGGTTTTTTGATGGAATGGCCGGCTATTTGACTTGTCCCAACTTTGCTTTGCCACATCAGAGAAATCCTGCTCCATAATCCACCAATTTTCAAAATGAAAAAGTTTATTAGTTTTTGGACGATTAGAATGCATCATAGTAAGTATAGGAGCATGATCTCCCCATAGCATGGGTAAATGATAAACAGCAGTACGAGGATACTTAGTACACCACTCAATATTTGCCAAAGAACGATCAAGTCGCTGGAAGGTAGGAGTAGTGCTGAAACGCTTGTTCGTCCAAGTATAGGCCAGACCGCTATACCCCAAGTCAATGAAACTACACTGCTTCCCATAATCACAAAACATGGTAATACGAGTAATATTAGGCCTGCCAAGACCAGATTTTTCACTTGCATGCATCAGTTCGTTCATGTCTCCCATAGCTACGATAGGCAGGGTGCTATGATTAACAACTGGACCAAATACTAGAGGTAGTACGGTGATGAGGATCACCATAGATACAAACCAAGCCAAAATGTTCAGAACTAGAAGTACTTTTACACACTGCTAATATATAGTGGTGGTCATGCTCTACTACATCTATGTCAACAGCATGGGTCCATATGAGCCAAAGCCCACCGGACTGACCCTGCGATTGAACTACAAAAGCATCCGAAATGTTAAACCGATAGACAATAGCAGTACGGGAAATAGAACTGTTTCGAGTTTCAGATAAGAAACAAACCTCGGCTTTAGTGGAAATTAGTAGACGCTGGAGGTGCTGCATCTTCGAACTGCGCAGGGACCCTCCCGATCCCTGGCAGTTCCAGGCTAGTAGATTCATTGTCCACCTGACGCCCTTGAGGCTGGCGCCCTAGCCTGTGCTGAAGTGGTTGGAGCTGATCCAGAAGGATGAGGAGCAGTTCCCAGCTCCCCTGGATGAGGAGCAGCAGTGTGATCTTGAGCTGGATTGTCGGCCCAGTCCTCCCGAATAGCCTGTTGAAGACCACCATGTAGACCCAGCCCCCCGACAGCCAGCTGAAAAGGGTGAGGGAGCTGAGGCATAGCCAGGCTGGTGGAGCCGAGTTGCTGATGGACTAGAGCTGCTCCTGGCTATTGAAGAAGAGGCGCAGGTTGGTGAAGGGACCCGTCCTGCATGACCGGGGTGGCCACCAGCGCGCAGTCCCCCAGAAGGGCCTCCGTGTTCTCGAAGCCGAGGAGGCCTGCACTGAACGTCACCGCATTGAGGCCGCCGATGACGATTGGACTCTGGAGGCTGGCTTCCTGATAGCTGGCGCCCAGTTGATTCAAGGGAGGCAGCATCAGAAAGAGCATCGTCATGGTCAGCCTCCATAGGGAGCCGACGCCGGTTACTGTTGGGGAAGCAGTTGAAGGCGGGATCGAGCTGAGGAAGGTGGGGACTGATGTCGATGTATTGCCCTGAGACGGTCCTCTGGTGTTGGCTGGCACGTGGATTCCGATCCGCAGTTGCAGGCGACGACGTCGTTGTCGGTCCCGCTGTCGAACACCCTGCGCGCGTGGGGACTTATCAATCGCAAAACCATCATCTGAACAGCCTAGGTGTTTCGGCACCCGACCATATACGAAGTTATGCAGTCCTTTTTAATCCATTCCATGATTGAATGACGCTATTCCCTTTGTGGTAGGCCAAGTGCAGGTCGACGGCAAGGCGTCCATGGTAACTTCACCAATCTCAAGCCTTTCCCAATAGGTGACTTGGCCGTCAATAGCGACGATATTGAGATTTGTTAGTTAAACTCAGTCCTTCAAATGTGAGTTCATAGGAGCAGTGAGTATATGATCATGTATATGAGCGTCTGTGTCACTGGATCTCAAAAAAAGACAATATTTAGGTGACAATGTGGTTCAAATTTTGTGGATAAATAAATGAACATATAATGACAACATCTAAAAAAAATATATCTCATTTTCAATTTGTTCTCATTGTAATAGTCTTTCTGATTTTAATATATCTATTTCTCTTACATAATGTTAAAGAGTGAAGTGATTTTTCTATTTGTCTGTTTTACTTTTCAAGTGATATCGTGTCTCTGATGATATGATAGTATATGAAGACGATTCCAAATTTCCAATATATATATTGGAAGAGATGGTATATAAATCTAGGAGCAACAAGTGATTGAATTAACCATGTAATTAATTAATAAGGTGTACATGCATGTTAGCTGGTACTCTATCTGTATCTATAACATATGTAAATGACTTTGTTCCATATACTTGCATTTTCTTTTTGGGGACGACGGTGGGATTATTTGCTAGTAATATTAAAGTGCAAATAATACAATAATATGCTGATTCATCGTGAATTATAGCGCAAAGAATAGTCGGTCTGGTATGTTTGACCCTCTGCGCATGATAGGGACTAACGCTGACTACGCTGTTCTAGTGTGCCTATTGACGTCGTCACCGTCGAGAAGGAGCCACGGCGAAAACAGAGATGCCGCAGGTCCAAACAGGAGTAGCAGATGAAACGAAAACGCTTTCGTCTTTCATCGTACAGGGAGTCCGGGACAAGGGTGACGAGATTTTGCTGACCGCTGACCACCAGCAACAGCCATCAGCCAACAGGCGTCACCGCACGAGGGCAAACCCCGTGATGCCTCCTGCATCCTTCCCCTTCTTCCGGCCTTCCCGGTGTTGCACTCAGGGTTGACAAAGAGAAATGGGATCTTGCATCGCACAACGCCGCAGCAGATCAGATGCCATGACGACCTAGTAGTAAGACTACGACTACGACTACGACTAGGAGGGTTTTCACTCCAAATCAAACGGTGTTTGATTCATCTCCGTCCAGGGCGGCGGAACATGCATTCTCTACGTCTACGTCTACGGTCGCGGATACCAAATCGTCCTCCTCCAACCTGAATCCAATGAGAGAAGAAGAAGAATTGACCACAGGCTCGATCATTCCGTTGCTGGTACGGTTCCAACTACCAATGTGCAAGAATTGATCACAGTTCAATTCAATTACGAATTTACCACACGTGGAGCCGAGCTTTTATTTTACAGTGGGGCACGTCAAAATTTATAACTCGGGCCAGTGATGCAATTAGTACCGGGGCTTCACGTGTTGTTGTGGGCACTTGATTTCTAGTCGCGAGTTTGTTGTCTTCTCTTTACTTTATCTGTCCAAAATAAAAATACAATTATAGCACATTATGGTGTCTTCATCTTATAAGTTTGCCTAACTATAGATAAAAAAGAAAGTATTAGTTTTTTATATCAAATAAATAACATTAGATTAATTAAGAAATATAATTTCATACAAAATTATTTAGTGCACACGGCTACTTTAATGATTTTATTATTGTTCCTTTTCCTCTGGACGAGTGAAGTACTATGCAGTAAAGCTTTAGCCCTCTCCAAAGTGAATTTGTATTAAGGAGTCATTTTAGCCTTATATAGTTATCCTAAATTATTTGTCTTTCTCACTTTTTAATTTTTCTCTTCTAATACATTTGTATCTATATATCTCTTTATTGTTTCTTATGCATTGTAACTTTTCTATTCCTCCTTATTTCTCATGTTTGAACTAAACGACAAATAATATAAGACCGATGGAATATGAAAATGTTCCTTAGAGCATCACCAACAGCTCCCATATCCCCAATCCATCTACCATATTCGGAGAGTTAGCTCAAAATAGTTGCTCCAACAGACCCCCTTTCCCATCTCCAACTATTGGTGGCTACCAAAAAGAAAAAGAAACTGGCCAACTTCCCCAAATAGAGGGGGAAATAAAGCTACCTCGAAAACATACACGGACCCCAACTCTCGGATTGCTTCTTCCCGCACGCACAGACGAACATGGAGGGGGCACCGGCGCAACGGAGGGGTGTCGAGTAGGTGAGGCGCAACGGTGGAGGGGCGTCTAGGAGGTGAGGCGCAGCGGTGGAGGGCATCGAGCTCGTGCCGCTGGTCGCATCTCTAGCCCGCCACCGCTAGGGAGGTGGTGGTGTACGAGCTAAAATCGGATCGCGTCTCCACCCTGCCACCGCTAGG
The DNA here is from genome assembly GCA_018135685.1 of Themeda triandra. Taxonomy (NCBI): domain Eukaryota; kingdom Viridiplantae; phylum Streptophyta; class Magnoliopsida; order Poales; family Poaceae; genus Themeda; species Themeda triandra. Next base: position 32,201 of record JAENPR010001426.1, on the reverse strand, counting down.
ATGCCGCTGGATCTAGTGCTAGTGTCCCCCGAGAGGAGCCTACGCATGGTCCCGGGCTCTGGCGTCAACGCCCGTAGGAGAGGAATCAGTGGCCGCGAAGAGGGGAAGGAGTGACCATGATGGAGAGGTAGCGATGGCCTCGGGGTGGGGTAGCGGCGGTCGCAGGGAGAGGAAGCAGTGACCACAGGGAGACGCTAGAAGAATGACCTGCAGCGCTAGCGAGCGAGAAGCAAGAAGAATGACCTGCAGCGCTAGCGAGCGAGAAGCAAGAAGAATGACTGCAAGGAGAGAAACGGAGGAGGAAAGAAATATAACCGTTGTCAGTGACAGGTCTCTCTGGAGGATGATTTATTTGTTGGTGAGCTCAATAAATCAAAAAATTGGTATTAGCTATGCCCTCGCCCCCTATCATGTTATTGAGGAAGTTGTATTGGGGACTTGTTGGACATGCTATTACTCAAGATGGATACACAAAGAAATGTAACGCCGAGTACGTTTGAGCCAAGGCACCACTAACCTGACAAAGCGACCGTGGCGTTTTGAGGAATCCCTAGTTCCCTGCAAAGGCCACACACCCGTGATCCGTCGCACTCTCCCGTCTGCCCATTGAACACGGGGAGACGACACGCCACTTTGCCGCAAGGTCGCAGACCAAACCGAAGCACAGACCAACCCTGCCTACTGACCTGCTCAGCTGGCCTGATTTCCCTGTGCCTGCCTGCCACTGCCACCCAGCAACTAGGCCCCGAACCGAAAGTCGAAAGGCATTTGCGACAGCGAGTTGGTTGCTTCAAACACAGATACATTGGCCAAACTGCCAAAGGTACCAACCGGGATCCCAGTTCCCAGTGCCACTTTACACAAACATCCTCCGACGCTTAGCCCCCAATCAAAGAACATAGTACTGACTTGTAGTTGCCACGATTAGCCTTCCTAGATGACCAGATCAAGAAAAGGATATTAGGATAACGATCAGATGATCGAAGTGTTCCCATGTTCCATATTCCATTTCTGGGCACAGTCCAACTGAGTCCAACTGTTGACATCAGCAAAAAGCATTACAGATTCAAACGCAAATCTGAACCAGAGATTTTCAAGGCAATCCATTTGAGCCCACGCGGTCTGGTTTGGTTCCTTTGCAGCGAGCAGAAATCGGCTTTTGCACATCACACTCGTGCAAATTCAAGGCAAGTTCCAAGTGTGGCCAAAACTGAAGTCCAAGTCCAAGCTAGGCCAGTGACCCAAAGAGGTATACCAATTCAAATTCAAACCATTTGAAAATTGCAATGCACATGTCAACAACTACTTCCACATTATACATACAATGATTAATTTACATTAGTAGTAGGAATACACAACATTACATACAATGATCTAATTTACACCAACCACACACTCCCCGCCTGCCTAAATGCGTGTATGTACATACAGTACACAAGAAGAGCCTAACACGTGAGCCACCACCATCTAATCTAACAAACATTAAAGCACATATCATGATTATTATCATCATGGTGCTTTCTTGGGATAATGAGGCTGTCAACACTAATTCTCACTGCCTAGGCACTGAAGCTGAAAGAGTAGTACTAAAACTACTAACCATCAATCAACAACTACCTAATCGACGACCTGCAGCTGCAGCAGCAGCAAGATTGCTAGACAGTAGACACGCAGCTAAACCCAAGCAGTAGCAATTTAGGCATTTAGCAAAGAAAGCATCATAATCCCGCACCAAAGAAAGCACCAAACCTAAACTGAAAAGGGAGGGGGAGGGAGAAAGGGAAACCTATCGGTGGCTGACTGACTAGTGGGACCCCCAGAGGCCCCACGGCTTCCAGCTGAGGACGGAGCCCCACCCGCGCCGCCGCTTCTCGTCCTCGGCGCCGGCGGCCGCGGTTGAAGCCTCCTCCTCCTTCTCGTCCTCCGCCGTCAGGTAGTCCGCGCCGTCCTCCGCCTTCGGCGCCTCCTCCGCGGGGCAGGGAGATCCGCCGGAGGGTTCGGCAGCGGAAGCGGCGGGAGAGGGTCGCGGTCGACGGCGACCTCCTTCCCCTTCTTCCCCTTGGCCTTCCCCTTGCCGGCCTTCTTCTCCTTTTCGGCGGCGTCCGCGTCCTTCGCAGCAGCTGCTGCGCCGGCCCGCTTCTTCCGGCCGCGTCGCCCCCCGCCCCCGCCGCCGCCGCCCTTCCCCGCCGCGGCCGCGCTCCTCCTCCTCCGCCAGCAGGTGCTCCTCGAACGCCTCGATGGCGCGGTGGATGGCGTCGCGGTCGGCCTCGGGGACCCGTCCCAGCGCGACCAGTACGCCGTGTAGCACCCGAAGCAGCCGCACCCGAGCTCCGGCCCGTGCTGCTGCTGCTGCTCCCCGCCGCCTTCCGTCCCCGACCCCGCCGCGCGCCGCCGGGGTCGGGGGCGCCGAGGACCGCAGCGACGCGAGGACCAGGTACGCCAGCACCTCCTTCGCCTCGGCCCCGAGCGGCGCCGCGGCCGCGAGGACCGCCGCGGGCAGCAGCCGCATCAGCACCGCCTCCGCCGTCACCTCCCCTCCGGCCCCAGCTCCGCCTCCCCCGCGGCCGGCGCCGCCGCCGGCGACGGCGAGGGGGACGGATGCACCTTGCCCTTCCCCATTCCTTCCTTCGCGACTCTTCTCCTCTCTCCGGCTTTTTTTTTTGAGGAAAATTAATGAAAAATGGTTGGTTGGATTGCTTGGGTTTTAAGCGACTTCTGCTTGGCTTGGCCTCGGTGTGGGCCCCGCAGTCAGTTGGGCCGGCGGAGGTGGATTAGGTGCGGCCGCGGCGGGATCCTCTGCGGCTGGCGGCTGGCGGCGCTTTTGTGTGGCGGGGCAGGTGGGGTCGGTGGTGAGGGGAAGCGTCGGATGGAGGGTGGACGGGCGGGATGCGACGGGAGGTGGCGGTGCTGTGGGGACAGCGGGTTTTTTATGTGTTGTGCGGTGAAGTGGTTTTGTGAGTCGTGACGTTGTGTAATCCGGCTTAACTTTGCAATGCTTTTTGTTGTGGTTATTAGGAGATTACTACAAACGATTAGGGCAGTAGTGTTATATTTTTTTAAGTGATGATTACAGCACCAGAGCATCGCTAGGACGGCATTGAATATTCTTTGTGTTGAGCACTGCTAATTAATCTTGTGGAGCTAAATTAAGATGGAGATGCGTGTTCCTACTCTGTTTTCAATTGCTAGCTGAGTCATGCTTAGTACACTCAGTTGGCTTTGTCAAAGAATAAATTAATAGTAGTAGAGGGAAAACATGGGATGAAATTTTTTCTCTAAAATTGTGATCAATCAATATATATACTCCTATAGTCTTCACACTAGACTGAGACTCATGCTTTAAGTTCAACCATATGACATGACATGATCCTTCCTGTTCCTTTTTTTTTAGATAAAGGTCCTTCCTGTTCCTGTCTAAGTATGACATTTAAAACAGGAAGCAAACCTGAAACGTCAATTTGAGTTAATTGCAGTCGGAGGTACGGAATGCTCCAAACATGGACGTGCTTTTTAGGGAGTCCACTTAAAAGACGTGTGGCATTTGGCAACATGCTAGTACGTTGCAGTAGGCAAATTTGGAGCGCCTAGCTAGCCGCCTACTGCAAGCTTTGCGTGGCGGCCGTGGAGGGCATGTGATGCTTTTGGAATCTAGTATCACACGCTGGAATCGTAGATTCATCTTTCCGTTTCCAAAGTTTTCGAATAATTTTCCGAATAAAGATGGCTTGTGCGTCAGCGTATTTGCTTTCTTCCTAGTATAAGGAAAAGGATGTGTTTTTAGGATGATGATAGTGAAATATACAGCCTTTATTTATCGTGTCCACCGTGCTCGATGGCGCAGTGAATCCTGGACGGATAGATGGCAGGTCCCCGTCGGCCGGTCGGTCGGTCGCCGGGAGCTCCACCGCAACCGGCAACCGGTAGCCGGGCGACCGTGCTCTGCTCCCTGCGACGCTGCACCAACACCTTGCGGTGCGCCGACAGCTACCGAACACGGACGCCTACACGCTCGCTCGCTCGCATCCCCATGGGTCACACCCACGACACCTACACGGTCGCCGCCGCCTCACACCCACGACAGCACAAAAACTTCTCCGATTTTTGCGAGGTTTCGAACGGGCCAGCTCCCCCGTGGATCTTAATTTTGTGCAAGGTTTCAAGTGTGGCAGAGAATGGAATGTGCACATACGAAGAAAATAGGTTTCTAGACTTCTAGTTGTTGTGACGGTGTGTGCCACCTTCCATCGTTATGTAACCTTCAATTCATGTGCAAATATCATTAGTACCATAATATGGTCATTTAGAGAAATAAGTGGGAGAGTTAAAAGGGATTTTCATATTTCTTATTTGTTGTATCAAACCTCTCGTTCCCATAAATCAAACAAAAGTATTCTCTCCGTTCTAAATTATAGTTCGTTCGACTTTTTGACACTAACTTTGATCACTCGTCTTATTCAAAAACATTATGCAAATATAGTTAAAATTTATGTCATTTTTGAAGATTTTTGGTTAATAAAGCAAGCCACGACAAAGAAAATAATATTAGACACAAATTTTTTGAATAAGACGAGTGGTTAAAGTTTAGATAAAAAAAATCAAAGGAACTATAAATTGAAACAGACTAGTGAGAATTAACTCTCATCTCACATTCATGCTCTATCAAAACTGTCAATCCCTAAAACAAACGAAAATATTTCTAAACCTTTTCTCCTTTGTGCTGCTTTAAGCGTCGCTCTGACAGAGTGACAATGCATTCAATTATTTACATTGACAACATAGTAGAGTATATTTAGACACACAACATAGTAGAGTATATTCAATTGTCACTGCACCTTGTAACAAGTTAAAGCGACTATTAAAGCAGAACAGAGGATAGAGGACAGAGGGAGTACCTCTAAAGATATACCCAAATTCCTTTTTTTTTTTTAAAAAAAAAGATCCCGATTAAACTTGCTAAGTCTTCACTCTCATCAACTAACTAGGGAACGCTTGGAACCTTTGGGGATATTAGGAAAGTTTGCCGGACATTGTTACCTCGCCAAAGCTATAATTCAAAATGACCAGGGCGTTTTAGATTCTCGACTTGCTTGCCTTGAGGTCTGTGTTGGTGAAGAGTTTTCTTGCTGAGATGAGCTAGCCAAATCGGCTCGCTTAGGATGGCAAGGTTTGGGTTGACTAACAACCAAGTAGGCCTTTTGTTGATCTTGCCTCACCTAGCCAACCTTGTCTAGCAAAGCCAAAAAAAAAGGACGGGTCTACCTTACAGCCAGTTGAAATAGCAACTCATCTCAACCGGTTGAGAGGTTCTAAAAAATCAACCAGCACTTGCATGATAGGAAAGCCATACGATTTGACCTCTGTCTCAAACGATTGAGATTTGAAACCATCTCAACCGGCCATGACAGAAAATTTTAAAGAAAAGGAAAAATTAACAGATATATTTTTTTTAAAAAGGTCAAATAATACAAATGTTTTTCTATAGTAGGAAGATAACAAATGGAAATTTTAAAGAAAAGAAAATTTTTGCAAACAAAAATATTTGAAAAACTATAAAATGAAAATAACTAAACTTACACCTTCAAATAACATAATTTACACCTTCAATTTGAGTGTAAATTTCATAAAGAACATGTGTAAGTTTCATAACACCGAAAAGATGTCAACAAAAGGAAAATATTAAAGAAATGAAAAATTAATAGATAGAATTTTTTTGAAAAAACAAATAATACAAATGTTTTTCTATAGTAGGAAGATAACAAATGGAAATTTTAAAGAAAAGAAATTTTTTACAAAGAAAAAAAAATGAAAAACTATAAAATGACAAAAACTAAACTTACACCTTCAATAACATAATTTACACCTTCAATTTGAGTGTAAATTTCATAAAGAACATGTGTAAGTTTCATACCACTAAAGAATTAGAAACAAATGTTGTTTTTTAATAAGTAGGAAAACAACAATAATAGACATATTACAAATAATAAAGAATAACACACATTTATGTTACAAACAAAAATCATTATTACAAATATGCTAAACAAAACTAGGAATAACAGGACTATCATAATCATCATTGCCGGCAAATAAACCACTTGAATCCCGAGGGATATAAGGAGATAAAGATAAAAAATTAATCTAATCTGTAGATTTGAATTTAATTTTGAGCAAACAAATGGTTTATACGAAAACTTACACCTTGAAGTAAAATAATTTACACTTATAAAGGCAGTGTAAATTTCATAAAAAAAATAAGTGTAAATTTAATAAAACACAGGGGAGCCATGCAACGACATAGCATCCCTGCAAAGAAACAAACAAAACTACTCCTAATGAAACAAAACTAGAACATGGGCACCTAACAACAGTTGGGAAATGGTGGAAGCAACAAGCAAAGAGTCTTGTCTGCACTTACATAAGTAAAAGCCTAAAAGAGAAAAAAGGGGCATGCCTACCTTATATCTTTTTGAATGACACATAATCCCCAGACTGTTTCAAACAAATGAACAAATCAAAACCACCCAAATGCAGCAAAATTTGCAATAGACAAAAACTACTGTTATTGAGAACATCTAACTTACTTGTTGTTTGCTTAGAATGATGCACTATCAGATCATCAGCATGACCATCCCATTGACAGCAATTCAGGCTTTGACACAAAATTCTTGCGCACAACACAAAAACATATGATGTGAATTATTTAATTAGGAAACCACAAGGCATGAGCTACTACATATAGTCCTGATAACAGGTTACTTACATCAACTTTGTACTAACAAAACACAATTGAATTTGACCTAAAGAAATCACATTTTGTTTTGGTAGAAGAACACGATATATTTGTCAGAGAACACTATTTGTTTAGGAGTTTTTCATACTCAATACATTGATTTAAATAAACATGAGATCTCATATAAGTCATTACCAAATATCGTGTAACTTAATCACATGAGAATGTTTCAACGGCGGCGACTTGGCCTCCGTGGCAGCAAACATTGAGAATGTTGACGTAGAACTGGCACCTGCTGCTGCTGATGTCACTCCCATTCTAATTGATGCACTACATGCAAACATATGTTTATAATTCAAGTTAGATATTCATACAAGCAAAACTAACATTAAGATCTGTTGTACATATGTGCATGAAAAAAGACAACACAAAACAAATTAGAGAAGTAGACATACGTCTTCTATGGCCATGGCATGGATTTGGCAGGGGTTAGATGGCGACGACGCATCATCATCGGCAGCACCGGCACTGGTAGTAGCGGCAGCAGTTTGTTCAATGCACAAGGTACGGGGCCAAATACAGCATCCATGGCCCTGTTTGCCAAGGACACGAAGGCAATGTCTGCATAATAGAAGAAACGACATACCAATAAAAAACCTACATAAGTGTATACAAATAACTTCTAGGAATTAGGTATACTTCATAGCACACTTCTTTCAACACTAGGATACAGAAAATTGGTTTCAAAAGGTTGAAAAAACAAATTCTTCAGTATCAAAACAAAAGAAAAATTCAAATGTTTTCTATGGTTGGTAGGTATCAAATAGGAATTTTAAAGAAATGAAAACTTAACAAATGCAGAAAAGCAAACCAATGGTACATTGAATTTAAACAATATCTTTGCAAAAGCAAATTGGCAAATACACAGATATCAAAACTGACTTAAATAGAAATGAAAAGGTTGGCAAAATGCAAAACATATATTCAAATTTTTTTCTATAGTAGGCAGATAACAAATTAAAATTTTAAAGAAATGAAAATTTTTGCAAAAGCAGATCAAACTTATACCATCATGTCAAAGAATTTACACTTAATTATTCAATGTAAAAGGTATAAGAATAAAATGTAAGTATTATTAAAATGTAGTGTAAATTGGCATGAATTTGCACAAGAAACTTATCAAATTTTGGCCTCACCATAAAGTACTATTATCTCTAACTAACAACAATCCATGAAGGAATTTACAGTGAAGGGATTACTATATATATAGTAATAAGATTAAACAAATTTGGTGTCTCTGAGTCTCTAGCTCAAGTGAACACAGGTTGGACATCACATATCCCACATTCATAAAAGAAAATACTACAACCTAGGAATTTTAATGCTATACACAATTTAAGATGTCTGATTTCCCCTATTGACTATATGAACAGAGCAAGTAACCTCAAAACTCCACAAATTCAAACTCTTGAAATTTTGGGATAAATTTTAAAAAACAATCCAAAGGAATCCCAAGCATATGCTAAACTGATACAAAAGCACATAGACTTCTGTTTTTCTTCACATCACTTTCTGATTGCAGTGGAGCTCTACTTTGCTTGCTCTTTTACTTCAGTTCAATACTACTCATACTACCATACACTATAACAGAATGAATAAAAGCTTGCAAGCACAATATTAGAATCAGGTATGACCAAAATATTGATGCATATCAAACCCTATTTCTATATATAGGCAAATTAGTGATACAAGAGCAGGACAAGTTAGATTCACTGAATATGCAAAATCCAGAAACAAAGACAGAACTAGACAAGCATGGTAGCTATGGTCAAGCTCACATATCTACACCTAAAAAATTGTTCAACCCCAACAAGTAAGACAGACAGTGCTGCATATAGAATGCAGACATCATTTGCTCTGCAGTCAGTTATGCCTAATAATATCTACAAAATCATTTGCTCTGCAATCAGTTTAGGAAACAACTTCTGACGAGATTGAGCTGCCTAATAATAGCAACAAAATCATTCACAACAACAGGAGAACATTTCTAATAATAGCTACAAAATATAGTAATTCACAACAACAGAACCGTATGCATGAGATTGAATTGCCCGACATGCATGGGTTCCCATTTCCTCCGATTCACAACAACGAATACACATCGCATCCACCACCACGTCAAAACAATTCAAACAAAAATCACCAGCACATGAACCCTAACAGCTAACATTTACAATCGATAAACCAGATCTGAAGAGGGAGCGGACGAACCTGAGTGCACGTCGTTGGACATCTACGGCCGCCACATGGTGGCCGAGCTGACGCCAGCTACTTCCTAAGCCGTGTACCTGGTCTATGGCTTGGCAGAGGGGCACCGCAGCCTGAGCTTCAATTCCCGGACCAGGAGACGACGGTGGCGCTGGGCTCCGCTGGCCGCGTGGGGGCGTCGTGTCGCACGCGCCACACCATGGGCCTCCATCCCGACGAGGCTGAGGCGCACAAGTTCAAGGCCGTCTCCCACGGCACCGGCGCCGAGAACCCTAGAATTGCCCACGGTGACGACACCGCCGGCGAGACGGCGGAGGTGACGAGCGGCTGAAATGAAATGGGTAGGACGAGTGCGCGAGTGACAAAAAAAATCACCGACAGATGGGGCCCGCATGACAGCCAAAGAAATTAAGACAAATCGGCAGGAACATAAGCAGCATCAAATCGAACCGCAAACGCCATATCGGACGGCCAAAACAGCCGGTTGAAAACAACGACCAAATCAACCGGGTGAATTATAGACTTTCTCAAAAAAAAACCTTTGTCTAGCAAACCAGACATAACCTTTGCCCACGTGGACAGGCTGGCCCCGCTCTCCTCGGCTGGCAAGGAAATCGAGGTAGTAAGAGTTCGTGAAACTGCCAAATTTTTGTCCTTGCCGAGCAAGGCGAGGCGAGCAAACTTCTCGAAGAGGATGCAGATAACGTCAACGGCAAACTTTTTTTTTTTTAAAAAAAACGAAACGGCTAATTCTGGATTCTGCGACGGCCGCCGTCCTGTTGCTCGCTCGTCGCCGCCGCGACGAACTCCTACGCGCCTCAGCCCAGGCGCATCCGCCGCCCGCCGCAGCAGCACTCCGCGCCGTTGCTCGCGCGGCCCGGCTCCGCTCCGCATCCGTGCGCGCGCCGCCGCGCTGCCGAAGCAGATGCCGCGCCGCTGCCGGCCCCAGCCGCTTTAGCTTCGCCGCGCCTACGCGAGTAAGCCAGCTCTTCTATGCCCTTGCAATCTGACGGCACTAGAGTGCTAGAGCTGGGCTGAATGATGGGTATAATGATGTTTAGCGCTGAATCCTGTTATTTTCGCTGTTTATTCAGGCAGTCGAATTTTCTTCTGAATCTGGTGTCCCAATCTCTGAATTTGAGAACTTGATTACACCAGAATTATGAGATCTTCACTGAAATAATGGGTTGGAAATTAATAGGTTGTCAAATAGTTGAGGAAGGGCAACAAAGACAAGGAATCCAAGTTGAGATGATGGTGGTGTCGTCACGACGCCTCCTCCTGAAGTGGCGCTGCAGTTCAGTGAGTAATGGCTATCACCGAATAAACACCCGACTTATATCGCATACACATAAGTCATAAAATCAGTATCACAATATTTTCCCTGCTTATTCATACATTCGCCAAGCTGACAAGAGTCGGATTCACATGCTTCAATCAATGCACATACATTCTTACTCCATGCCCTGTGTGTCTGGACTGAATATTGAGAATATTGGAGTAAAATAAGGTGATACAGTGCACCCCAAGTTTGCTTTTGTTACATGGTTCAGGTGTAAATATATTTTTCATACATTCAAGAAAACATTATTATTGGGATCCAATATATCTGCAAAGCTGCAAAGACAATCATTTAAACTGATGTTCTATGTATTATTGCAAACCATTTCTGAACATAGTGTGTACCACTGCATAGTGACTTGTTTTAGTTACCTTATATGATGGTGCGCCTTATCCTGCGCATCTCAGCTGCTGCATCCCTCATGCTGATTCTTTCTGTTGGTGCATGTTTGGTACATGATAGTGCAAGTTTCATGATAGATAACATAACCTTGTCGATATCTTCCCTTGCATTTCTTGCAGCTTGTGAAGTAGATGCATGTTCTTCGTCAGAGACTAGGATGGGATCAACAATATTCATCAGCATCCCTGGAAACGCATTCTCAGCATGCTTTTGCAAGGTTAACCCATCTCTGAACATGTCCTCAGTTGGCGTCAGGCCTGTAAACAACTCAAGGATGACAATTCCAAAACTGTATACATCACCACATGGGGAAACTTGACCACCTTCTCCATATTCTACATTGCATAGAGAAACAATAGTGATTCCCCACATTCTATATTGCATATGCAAACAATAGTACTTAGTGATAAAGCTTTGAGTTACCTGGAGCGACATATCCAATTGTTCCTCTTATACCCACAGTGCTATTTGAGTCAACCTGTTGCTCACTTGCTGGATTAGGAAGAATTTTTGCAAGTCCAAAATCACCAACATGAGCAACCAATTCCTGATCAAGAAGAATATTGCTTGGCTTCAAATCACAATGTACTATTGGTGGGTCACAGCTATTGTGCAAATACTCTAGGGCATCAGCAACATCAACAGCAGTATTCAACCTTTGTTTCAGTGTCAGACCATGCCATTGCTGTGATGTATCCTCATCTAGATGTAACCACCTATGTAAACTTCCATTTGGCATAAACTCAAACACAATTGCTTTGAAGTCATTTTGGTTCGAGTCAGAACTGGAGCAGCAAGTTATGACACTGATCAAGTTACGATGACGGATCTTATTAAGTGCCTCACACTCAGATATGAAGATTTTGGAAGAACCAGGTTGTTGAAGATCGAAAACCTTCACAACAACTGTAGTCATCACATTTTTGAGTGGCAAGCTGCACTTATACACTGATCCATACCTTCCTTTGCCAATCAGATTTTTAGTATCAAATCCATTTGTTCCTTGGAGCAATTCAGCATATGAAACTCTAGGATATTTGTCATCCATCAGATTCAACTCTGTCAGTGATGTAGACTGAGGTTTTTTCTTCTTCAATGAAATGGAAATAAGTACAAAACCCAAACAAAAAAGGATGCCAGCAATTGGTAATATTACTTTCAGAATGGGAGCAAGTTTCCTTTTTCTGTCCTCCACGGAATTTTGCAGGCATGGAGGCAAATGTAGTTCTGGGATACCACCACAGAGCCCAAGATTGCCACCAAACAGAAACCCAGTCACATTACTAAATACCCCATGCAATGGAACTTTACCATCCAGATGGTTGTAGGACAGATCTAGTTCGTCCAAGGATGTCATGTTTTCGAAGGTTTCTGGTATACTCCCAGACAAATTGTTGTGTGAAAGATCCAATCCGTTCAACCCATCCATGAGACCCAATTCTTGCGGTATTGCACCTGAGAGTGCATTATTGCCCAGAGTTAAGAGTATCAAACCTTTCATTTTGCTGATAGAGGCAGGGATGCTACCATCGAAGGAGTTATTCTTCAACCGGAGGTCTATCAGGCTCTGGCAATTGCTGATAGCATCTGGTATTGATCCTGATAAATTGTTCCCAATGATATACAAGTATGCAAGTTTTGTTAGGCTACCGACTTCTGGTGGAAGAGGACCAATGAAATTATTGTATGACAAATCCAGAGCATATGACATGGATGAAATGTTTAAGATCACTGTTGGAAACAGGCCTGTGAACTTATTGTTATTGAATGTTGCCACAATTAAGTTCTGGAGGCTTCCTAGGCTTGTAGGAAGAGGCCCCTCAAACATGTTGTGGTCCGTGTAAAGATGTAGTAGCTGTGTTAAGTTCCCGAGCGAGAATGGTAAGAACCCTGTCAACTGGTTATGACTGAACCCCAAATTTTGCAGTGAATTTAGCATCCCAATGCTTTCAGGCAAGACACCAGTAAATTGGTTATTGGATAACTCCAGATTAGTTAACCCAACAAGATTTATGATGCCAAATGGTATCTCTCCAGAAATCTCATTGTGTGCAACATAAAAAACCTGGAGTTGTGCTGATAGGTTCGAAACAGAGCTTGGTAGCATGGCACCTAGCATGTTGTCTTGGACAACAAATATACGAAGCCGTGTGCAGTTTGTTAGGAACGTTACAAATTTCCAATCTTGTTGAGATGTTGCTGTGAGCTGGTTTGTGTCAAAAGAGAGGTAGTCTGGGCAAAGCTTTCCAATCTCAGGAGGCACACTTCCAGTGAAATTATTAAAGGAGATGTCTAGAGAATATATCTCGGTTGCATTAGCAAGTGAGGCTGGAAGGCTTCCTGTAAAGTGGTTCATGCCAAGGCGCAGGTACTTGAGATTCGGTAGGTGAACTCCCAAATCTGAGGGTAGCATGCCATGCAACTCATTCTTGGTCACTCTGAAGAGTATAAGTGAGGACATATTAAAGAATGTTTTAGGAATACTTCCTGAGAAATGGTTTTCACCCAAATCCAAAAACATGAGATTCAGCCGACCCAAGCCCTCAGGTATTGTACCCTCAAGCTCGTTCCTGGTCAAGTATATTTCTTGCAGGGATGAGAGGTTGCCAAGGGATTCTGGAATTACTCCAGTGAAGTTGTTTTTTCTCAGGTTTATGACCTTGAGTGGTAAGCCTCCAAGCCATGCAGGGATTTCTCCCGTGAAAAAGTTTGATTCAAGTTCGATTCTTTCAAGACTGGTGCAATTCCTTAACTGGGTGGTCATCTCACCTTGCAGCATGTTGTTAGACAAATTGAGATGCTGCAACTGAGGCAGCTGGCCAACTGATACTGGAATTTCGCCCTGCAATTTGTTGGAGCTGAGATCCAGAATTCTTAAGAATGTGAGGTTGCCAATGGAAGAGGTGATTGTGCTAGAAAATCCCTGAGAGGTGAGGTTTAAAACTGTCACCCTATCCTTGTGCTTATGGCTGCATTTGACACCTGGCCAGTGGCAGAACCTAGTAGATGTGTTCCATGCAGCCAGGACTCCATGCTGCTGGTTTAAGCTCGACTTGATTTCCAGTAGGATACCCTCATCAGGGTTTTTGTTAACTGCTATTGCTGATGCATTGGGTACTGTTTGGAGCTCATACGCCAGGAGAAGCAACAGAAGAATAGGAAACATAGATGACACTGCAAAGCGTGGAACAATTTGTGAGTTTATTATGATTGAACATACTACATGTCAAAGCAGTAAACATATTAAGTGGTGTGCATTAGTCATTGCAATATGGAAGCAATTGGGGATATGTACTCCCCATCTTCTGAAAAGGAAGAACTTTATGCTAGCGGCTTTGAAGGTAGCAAAAATAGAGTTTGATACAGCATTTAGCATTGTTTGGTTAATCTAATTTTGAAGCCTGTAGTGTCAAATTTTCATTTCGTATTTCACAATACCATGCAACCTTTTTTTTTTTCTTCAGATTTTATGTTTTCTAATGTCAAAGTCTGGTGTCAACATTTATCGAGAAAAAAATTTGCTCTAATAATTTTGCATCCCCTCCTCACACAATCAATGCAGTCAATGATGTGCTAATATCACTAACAGCTTGTAAGGGCGTTCCCAATGGTACTAGCTTACCGATACACCAACTTATATGTGCCTCATTCGTATGTATTGGCTCTGATAATGAACACGGATGAGGGTTTATTCACTAGTGAAGAGCGGGAAAATGCTTTCTATCTTAAAAAAGATACCAAGATACATCATACATTTCTTATCATAATGCTTCACCGTATAAAGGTGATGTGGATACACAACATTTAGTCAAAAGTCAAAACCTTTTCATTTTGAAACTGTGCCTTTAGAAAAAATGTTGGCATTAACAGTGAATTTGCTGAAGTCTTCTTGAGACGAAATCATATCACTGCTAAGATTACAATGGATAAATGGGTTGTTAAGACAACTAGAGTAAACGAGTTTCTAAATGGATAGGGGAAAATTAGAAAGGTGGGACACAAAATGATACAAAGGCACCTTACAGAATGAATATTTGAAACTAGAAGACTTGTAAGAAGATGAATACTTACCTGCTGAGCTCCTGGATATAAAAACTTTTATTCAAACTAAACTCCTTCAGTTATTGATTCAGGAGATGTACCTCAATTGAGATTGTGTATGGTCTGCTAGCTCGTTTCTTGTTTATTGGGAAGGTATACTCAAAGAGGCGGTTCAAGAGGTGCTGATTCAAGGAGCAGGACATGGCATTTCAATTCCATCAAATGATAACAAGAGATGACAAGGTCTAGGAGATCATGGAATGGCTGCATGTAGATCTCCTCCGGGTTGATTCTGTGAAGTTATAGCTGATTGGATCTGGTGGTGGAACTTCCTCACCTGGAAGCCTGGAGTTGCCTGCAGCTTCCTTGTAGTCCGTTTTTTTTTTCTTTTTAATTGTAGTTCGGCTGTTGCTTCAGGTAGAACGTTCTCAGGTCAGACTTGTTAAACGTTGGCGAGGTATACTATGTGCCTGGCGTGCTTTTCATTGAGGCGATTGATGTTGACTCGTTATGGTTGGGTTTTGCTAAACATGTTGAACTTTGCAATTTTGTTGCTTGCTTTCATCCATTGCGGAAAATTGTAGAATGTTGTTGGGTTTTTTCCGCTGATGTTCATTGACGGTAACATTCATTTCTGCCTTTCCTCCCCTCCATTTTATTGTGTAGTTTGAATTTGTAGTGTCAAGCACAAGAGAAGACCCTGGCAAGTCCAAATGTTGAAATGTTCAATGGACAAAGTTGAAGTGATTTCTGTGTAGCATGTTGTTTGTTCAGAAGAAAATTGTTTTCTTTCTTGTAAATATGGGGACAAGGTAACCTCTTCTTGTTAATTTGTGGTCAACTCCATAGACTTTGTATGACTCACTACAAAATGTTTATCATTATCAGTAGACTATTAGATAGGGACAAATAGGCCGTATCAGTCTCAGACTCAGTGAGAAGCACTAACTCCTACTTTCTTAAGTTGTTGTGATTTTATACCATCTTTGATCTTTTTGGATGTTCACATTCACAAGTTGTTGAAAAATTCGGTTTTAAACCCAAAAACTGGTTAAGAAATAATTTGGTTTTTAGGATTAGTTTTATACTTTTGATTAGTTATTTTGTTTTTTAACTGAAAGTTTCAGAATACGTATAATCTAAACAAAAATAACAAGATAATACGATTGCCCACCCCTGAAGGTACCGGTTGAGTTCCTGAACCATCTCAGAGTATTGGATGTACTATTTGACTTGCTGATAAAGTGGGGTGGGTGAGAAAGTTGGATATTTGTCAGCTGGAATAGTGGGCTTGGTGCCTTGGTAAAGTTATCATCCCAATCGTTTGCACAAATACTAGCATAACAAATGTGTAATGGAACAAAACATACTAGGGTTTGCAGGTTCGAGAGGACGTCATCTATGCAATATTATGTTATGGAGACAATTCTTTCACTTATCACTTCATCTCTATTCCGCCCCACTCCAATATAGTTGTAGATAGCAAATCTTGGTGACAAGAGCCACTGCTCCGATCGCTACTTATAGCAAGTTTAATGAGGGGCTATAAACTTGCTAAATTGTGAGGTGGAGGATAGGGGAAAAGAGAGAGGAGAAGCGGCAACCGAGTTGGACACAAGAGTCAACAAACTCCATGAGAGAGAAAAATAGGTCACCTAATAAGTATGAAAAGCTATCAATTGTATGAGCGAGCCTAAAGAAGGTTACAAAAAATCTTACAAGCTGACTGTGTTATTGGCCTTGCTCTTATCCTTGTGGCATGAGAGCTATCCAAACAACAAATGCATGGATTTTTACAACACGCAGGATCATGAAACTACGTGAAAGACCCAGGACGTGTGCTGTTTGGTTCCTTTATATGCCTTGGCCGCTTGCTAACGTACTCTCCTCCTATATATAATAATTCAATATAATTGAATGTAGAACTCCTTCCTGTCCTGTCTCTTTTGAAAAAGGAACATAACAAAATAACCACCCATTTCATGACATGTTTTACAGCTTTAGCATGAACAAGTTCGCATCGCACTGAATGCTGATCGAAACACAACATATGAGGTTAGAGTCACATACTTGATTTCCGGAAGAAGGATCGGCCTTCCTGGTTGCCAATGTGTGTGTGAGTAGGAGAATACTAAAAAAAGAAAAACCTGGTTAAAGCAAATCCGTTCATTGCTCCATATATATACAGAGACGACTACGCTTGCCGGTCAAGCACGGGTACGCTGTTTGTAACATTTTTTTCTAAGAAAATTGATACTCCTGACAAGTTGCCGTCATTGTTAGGCTAGACAGACAGATAATACCAAGCAACATGTCCCAAATTGTCTGAACTTTATTTTGTCAATTTGTGCAAGTGGGATAGCTAATGAATGTTTCTGTTTAAAATAGGAAGAATTGGTTGTAGGACATGCAAAATGGTGGCCATTTGCTGAAGGACATCATAATGTTTCTGTTTAAAATAGGAAGAATTGGTTGTAGGACATGCAAAATGGTGGCCATTTGATGAAGGACATCACCATTTTCAAGTTTGCCATAGGGCACTTTGGTTCGTTGTAATTTGGCCAACCGACATCAAGTCTAATCAAACATTATTATAAAATAGATATAAAATCATATAAGTGCTTGAAAAATTATCTTGTATGTGGGGGTATAAACCCCTATACCAGCACGACACGACTTTAGGCCTGCTCGGACGAAGACCCTTGGCCCAAGAGCGCAAGGTCGACCAGGGCCCAAGTCTGGTCGGCTACCTTGGAAGACAAGGAAGGAAGGGCGAGCCAATCAGCGCCTCTGGTCGGCTGTTAAGATATCGATCACGGAAGATTAGGTTAGATTGATATTGTTACCTTGTATGAACATTTGTATCCTGAGATATCAGGCTTGTAGTCCTGCTCCCCCATTATATAAGGCGAGCAGGACACCCTCCCAAAACGGATCTCCATATCAATATACATACTCGATCAAGAGCACAGGACGTAGGGTATTACACAATTCGTGGCCCGAACCTGTATAAACACAGCGTCTCGTGTTCTTGATTACATCTTGTTCGTCATCTAGCGTGCCTTACCGATCAATCTACTACCTTAGGCATACCCTAGGTAGACTGCCGCCGATATTTCATCGACAGTGGCGCGCCAGGTAGGGGCTGTGCGTATAGATCTCAAGATGAGCAAGATGGTTTCGTTTCCTGCCTCCATGGACCTCGACGACATCGCTCCGATCACCTTCGGCTCTTTCGGCTCCTGTGACGCTGTGGAGGCTGCGCCGGTTGTCGAGGCAATTGCACTCGGCACTCAGGCCACAACTCCGCCGGAAGAACAAAGCCCCCACCTCACCGAGAAGCTGCTAAGGCCGTTGGTTCGACCATCGATCCCGCGCTATCAAAGGCGCTGGGTCGACAACTCAGATCTGATCGAGATGATCGATCGCCATGGAGAAGGATTGGCGGAAACTCTCGCCCTCGCGGAATCCGCGCTCAAACAACTTGCCGACCTCCGGGTCGATGATGGTTTCACCCTCGTACAGCGACGGAGACGCGGCAACACGCAAGGGCCCCGGTCAGATCCAGACCTAGCCAGGTCGGATCGCCCGAAGCCCTCGCACCCCCGCCCGCCACGCCCTCTACTGGATGACAGCCATGGCAGCCCCTTTGTGTTTGGGCTCAAGAACGCCGCCGCATCCTACGAGGAGCTCTTCCCTCCGTTGGCCCCTCAGCATGCTGGTCGTATACGACAACCACTAACCTCGCCCCACTTCGTCAACATGATCACTTCAGGGGGTGCGCCGGCCGCCGCAGTGCAGCCGTCTGGCACGGATGAGTCCGGCGTTCCACCGCTCCCCTCCGCCGTTCAGGTGGCACTCGAAGCGGGATCTCCAGGGCAACTCCTCGATGCAATCGGCTACACGCATCCCGCTCCCGAAGAGACGCCGAGCTCCATGACAACTCAAGTATCGCCAATGGCGATGGATGTCGACCAGGTCGCCGATAACAACACTCGTGACGAAGAAATCATCCGGTCGGCCCTTGAGCCAAACGAAGAAGATGATCACCCTGAACGCCCTCCCGGTTTCGGGAACACCGTATTCATGGTCAGCAATGATGAACCCACCGTCGAGAATGAGACTCCTGATCACCGCCGCGACCGCACCGCACGCAACGGGCACCGTGCTGTTCGGCGCGATCGAGAACAACAAGAAGAGCAGCGGTGGGCTGATCAAGCTCGTCATGTCAACCGCAACTTGGCCGACGAGTTCGATCTGGTCGGACAGCGTCGGGTTCACAAAACCCCAACAGCTAACATCGCGGTGGCCAAGAGCAAGTTGGAGGCATTGCCTCACACCTCCGCGGTTCAAGAAATCATCGACCACCTGATGGCAGCCGAGGGGCAGGTAAATCGCATGCGCCGGGCCGAGATACCTCCAGAAGCCCCGGCAGCGTCCGCTCAACGCAGTCGCCGCCCGGAATTACGGGAAGGATCTGCGAACCACGACCCAAGCAACCGGCCAGCCCGTTCTTCAGATCGCTCCACGGACTCCAGCTCCGATTCCTCCAGCCGCGACATACGCTCCATAAACCGCGACCGCCGCCAACGATCGCCGGACAGGCGTCGCCGCGACGACCCACCGCGTCGTCCTCGGGAGCGGCGCGACCGCCGAGCCTTCCGTGATGACGACGCCGACCGGCACCGACACAGAAATCGCTACGACGACGATGACCGGCGCTATGATGGGGGCCGTTTCGAGATCCCCGGCCCCAAGCCATACTCCGAACGGCTCAGGGAGGTGCACTGGCCACGGAACTTCAAAGCCAGCGAAGTGCAGCCATACGACGGTCGCAAAAATCCCGACCAGTGGCTCTTCCTATATGAAACGGCAATCCGAGCGGCGGGGAGGCGACGAAAGCGTGATGGCAAATTACACGCCGGTTGTCCCTGGGCCCTTCTCCAACCAAGCGGCTCATGTGCCGGCATGAGGGCTCAATTCCACGGCTGCCCTCAACTCCGCCGAGATCTTTGTCCGAGCACTTCAAGGCCACGTGTCATCAGCCAGGCTCCAAATACGCCCTGGCTCAGATCCACGACTATCCCAACGAGCCTCTGCGCGAGTACATACGCCGCTTCAACGACATGTGGACGACGGTAACGGACATCACGCAGCAAGAAGCCGTCGAGCTCTTCATCAAAGGCCTCACCCAACCCCGCAACGAGAAGTGCAAGATCGAACTCCTCCGGACTCAGCCGAAAACAATGGGCGAAGCCCTGAAGATCGCCGGCGAATGGACGCGTGTCAACTACGCCCTATGATCTGGCAAAGAAGACGGTCCATCACGACGCCATCCTCGCCGCGACGACGACGACGACCGCGATCGCGACCATCGCGCGCAGAACCATGGAAACCGCGACGACAGACGCGACTCTCGATGACCCGAGCGGCGCAGCCGCAGCCGCGAGGACGACCGACGTGATTCTCGCCGCCGCGAGCAGCGTAGTCGCAGCCGCGAGGACGATCAACAAGGACGCAAAAGAAACAGGCAAAACGATGGCCAGCGTTACCGCGGAAACCGCGTCCACAACGTCAAAAACTAGGATAAGCTGTATGATGATGGCTACGACAAAGTCCTTAGCCAAGACTGCCCAAGGCACCCAAACAAAGGCCACACGATGGGTCAGTGTTGGGGCTTTGCCAACATCTTCCAAAAGACCAACACGCGGCGACCGCGGGGTTGCAACAAAAATCGGAGGGACAACCGTAACGCCGACAAGGATGTCAAGAAGGAGAAAGACAACAACGCCTCCGACGACGATGGCCGCTGAGAGTTCAAAGAACCCGAAAGAAATGTCGCGGTCATCTTTGGCGGCAAGGTCGCCACCGAGTCCCAAAGGGACAAGAAGCTACTCCGGCGGTCGATAATCGCCTTCAGCAGCGCCGACCAAGAGCATGTCGCAGACGTCAAGGCACTCTCCTGGTCGGAACAGCCCATCTCCTTTAGCCGGGCAGACATGTGGGCACGAGGGGAAGACTCTGGTCGCTTCCCCCTTGTCCTCGACCCCGTCATCCAGCACCTCCGCTTTGAGAAGGTGCTGGTCGACGGAGGTAGCGCCCTAAACATACTGTTTCTGCAGACATACAAAGAGCTCGGCCTCAAGATGGAGGACTTGGAGCCCTACGACTCGCCGTTCTGGGGAGTGATGCCAGGAAAGCCTTCCATGCCCCTCGGGCAAGTCACCCTCCGAGTTCAATTTGGTACCAAGCAGCATTTTCTCTTTGAGTACCTCAACTTCATCGTCGCCGACTTCGAGGGCGTCTACCATGCGATCCTCGGCTGACCTGGCATCGCCAAGTTTATGGCGGTCCCGCACTACGGCTACATGGTGCTCAAGATGCCCACGGAGAAGGGCATCCTCTCCCTCCGCAGCAACGTCCTCATGGCGTGCCACTGTGAGTCAGCTTCGTTCGCCGCCACCGACCTCGCCGACCTCCGAGCTCGCATGGCGGATATGGTGCTGGAGGCCAAGGCCATCCCCCCGGCCGACCTCCAGATACCACTCAAGGAGGCCAAGCGCTCCTCCAAGAAGAACCGGGACTACAAAGAGATCGAGCTCGTCCCAGGTGACAAGACAAGAACGGCCCTGATCGGGGCCAACCTCTCCAACAAATAGGAAGCGCGCTCGTCAGTTCCTTCGGGATCACATCGGCGTGTTTGCATGGAAACCAGCCGACATGCCGGGTGTCCCCGTGGAACGGGCCGAGCACTTCCCCGAATGTCTCCGAAACCGCCAAGCCGGTCAAAGCGTAAGCTCCGACGGTTCGCGAACGACAAGAGGGAGGTGATTAGGGTAGAGGTAGCAAAACTCTTAGCCGCAGGCTTTATAAAAGAGGTGTATCATCCCGATTGGCTCGCCAATCCGGTACTTGTACGCAAGAAAAATAAAGAATGGAGAATGTGCGTTGATTACACCGGTCTCAACAGATGCTGCCCTAAAGACCCCTTCACCTTACCACGAATCGACCAAGTCGTTGACTCCACCGCGGGCTGCGAGCTGCTCTCCTTCTTGGATTGCTACTCCGGCTACCACCAGATATCCCTCGCCGTCGCCGACCAGGAGAAAACCTCCTTCATCACACCTTTCGGCGCTTATTGCTACAAAACGATGTCCTTTGGCCTCAAAAATGCTGGGGCCACATACCAGCGAGCAATCCAGAATTGCCTAAAAGACGAGATCAGGGACCGACTGGTCGAGGCGTATGTAGACGATGTGGTGGTAAAAACCGCCAAGTCTGATTCCCTGGTCGCCGACCTCCAGCGTACGTTCGACGCCCTAAACGTGTTCCAGTGGAAACTAAACCCCACCAAGTGCATCTTCGGCGTACCCTCCGGCATACTGCTCGGCAATGTCGTAAGCCAAGACGACATATGCCCAAACCCTGAAAAGGTACAGGCAGTGCTCAAAATGCAGCCCCCTCAATGTGTCAAAGACATCCAAAAATTGACGGGGTGCATGGCAGCTCTTAGCCGTTTCATCTCGCGACTAGGGCAAAAAGGACTGCCATTTTTTCGGTTGCTAAAAGCAAAAGAAAAATTTGAGTGGTCGACAGAGGAAGACAACGCCTTCGCGGAACTCAAAACTTACCTAACCAACCCTCCAGTACTGACGGCGCCCACCGACGGCGAAGAAATGCTTCTCTACATCGCAGCCACCAACCGGGTAGTCAGCACGGTACTGGTGGTCGAGCGAGCGGAAGCCGGCCACGTTTACCCGGTCCAGCGCCCGGTTTACTACGTTAGCGAAGTGCTCAACAATTCCAAGCATCACTACCACCACATTGAGAAATTGCTATACGCAATTTTGATCACCAAGCGAAAGCTCCTACACTACTTCCAATCTCGGCAGATCACGGTGGTTACAAGCTTCCCGCTTGGCGACATCGTATACAACAAAGACGCCAGCGGTCGAATCGTCAAATGGGTGCTCGAACTCATGGCATACACCATCAAATTCCGAAACCGCAACACCATCAAGTCACAAGCCCTCGCCGACTTCCTAGCAGAGTGGTCGGACCTCACCACTCCTTGGTACAAGTCCAACCACAAGTACTGGGAAATGTACTTTGATGGCTCGCTTAAAATTGATGGCTCCGGCGCTGGAGTACACTTCACCGCCCCTTCCAGAGACGAGCTCAGCTACGTCTTACGAATCCACTTTCCAACATCAAACAATGCTGCTGAATACGAAGCCGCGCTTCACGTGCTGCGGCTAGCCGTCGAGCTCGGCATCAAGCGCCTTATGGTATATGGTGATTCCCTCCTCGTCGTCAACCAGGTGAACAAAGTACGGGACACCACCAGCGAGAGAATGGAAGCCTACGTCGCTGCAATACGGCAGCTCGAAGACAAGTTCTATGGCCTCGAGTTCCACCATGTCGTGCGTGATAATAACGACGCCACCGACAAGTTGTCAAAACTCGGCTCCACCAGGGCTGCCATCCCACACGGCGTGTTCGTTCACGATCTGACCGAACCATCCATTTCGGTGGCCTCGGAGCCCCAAATCCCTTTCCCGGCAAAGCCGGACCACAACCCTCCGCGCCCTTAATCACCAAGCAAAACCGCTGCCGACCAGGTCGCGTTGATGGACATCGACTGCGACGAGGAAGACGCGGCCGACCACGCGCTCGTTCCGCACGCACAGTCACCTGATGCCACGCCGACCACACCCGACCAGTCGGACTGGGGCCTGGACTTCATTCGCTACATCACCAATGAAGACGTACCCGACGACCTTATTCTGCGCGAACGCATCGTGCGGCGCAGCAAGCACTACATCCTTATGGACGGCGAGCTCATGCGAAAAAATGCTAAACAAGAGATCTTGCAAAAATGCATAACACAAGACGCGGGCATAAAGCTCCTCGACAAGATACATTCCGGCGAATGCGGCAATCACGCCGCCTCCAGAACGCTGGTCGGCAAGGCTTATCGTGCTGGCTTCTATTGGCCAACCGCCGTCGCCGACGCCGAGCAGCTGGTTCGGCACTGCGTCAACTGCCAGTTTTTCGCCAAGCAAATGCATGTTCCGGCTCATCAACTACAGACTATCACGGCCTCTTGGCCCTTCTCCTGTTGGGGTCTCGACATGATCGGCCCCTTCAAGAAAGCGCCTGGCGGATTTCGGTATGTCTATGTGCTCATCGACAAGTTCTCCAAGTGGATCGAATACATGCCATTGGTCAAGGCCACCGCCAAAAAGGCAGCCGACATGCTGAACGACGTCATCCGATTCGGCGTCCCCAACTCGATCATCACAGACCTCGGCTCCACATTCACCGGGAGCGATTTTTTCGATTTCTGCGACAGCAAATGTATCAAGGTAAAATATGTGTCCGTCGCCCATCCACGGGCCAACGGGTAGGTCGAAAGAGCAAATGGCATGATACTCGACGCTTTACGCAAGCGCCTCTACCAAGACGATGCAGACGAACAGCGACCTGGTCGATGGCTCAAAGAGCTCCCAGCCGTAATTTGGGGACTCCGCACACAGCCAAGTCGCTCTCCATACTTCATGGTGTTCGGATCCGAGGCGGTCCTCCCTGATGAAATTGCCTTCCGCTCTCCGCGCGTCACTCATTACGATGAGAGCCTGTCCAACGACGCCCGGGCTCTAGAAGTCGATTCCATTGAGGAAAAATGGCTCGAGACCTGCGCACGAACAGCTAAGTACTTGGCCTCCGTGCGCCGGTACTACAACCGCAATATTAAAGAGCGTTTCTTCGTGGTCGGCGACCTGGTTCTGCAACAAAAGCAAAACCTCGCCGGCATCCACAAACTCGCCTCCCATTGGGAAGGGCCGTTCATGATCAAGGCGGTCACCAGGCCTACTTCGTATCGGCTGTGCACCCTGGACGACCCTCCGATAGAGGTCCCGAATTCGTGGCATATCGACCACCTACGGAAGTTCTACCCGTAACATCTAGCGCTAAGAGTTGCATGTATCCATCTTGTATATTCTCGATTCATGTCGATTGAATAAAGATTGTTACTATTTCATCTTGATCAAAGTGCACCTCCGGGTCTTACTCGCAATTCTTATGCCTACCGCTACAAGCGTGATCAGGAAAGAAAGCTAAAACATGTCTACACATAGCCAAGCGGCCATAGCCGCAATGTAACAAAGTGTAAGGTCGAGATGGCGGACTAGAGGGGGGTGAATAGTCCTTTTTAAAACTAATCGCTCTGGCTAACCGATATAAGTGCGGAATTAAATCTATCGGCCTAACCAAGACTTTCACCCCTCTATCTATGTCTCTAGATGCACCTTGTAAAAGATCCTAAACAAGAAGACAAGGTGCCAATCTAGCTAGTGCACACTAAACAAGTCTAGCTTGCAAGGTCACACAAACCTAAGCAACTAGTACTTTAGCAACCGGTGTGCACCTACACAATTCTAATGAGCAAAAGCACAAAGCCAACCTAAGCTCACTAGATGCTCATGGACAAAGCTACACAAGCCAAACCCAAGAGCTCAATCTTACTTAACTACACAAGCTAAGCAAGGCAACTTACTCTACTTCTAGCTACACAAGCAAGAAGGTGATTAACAAGCTACTCAAGCTAACTAACCACAAGAGCAACTACACAAGCTATACAAGAATGTAAGAAAAGTAAATACAAAGCTTGTGAAAGAGATTGCAAACCACCGCGAAGTGTGGACACAAGATGACTCGGCGATTTTTCACCAGGTTCACTTGGTTGCCCCCAAGCTACGTCTGTTGTGTCGACCAACACCTTCGGTGGTTCCTCCGGTCTTTTCACCTAGATGGTTCTTCGGTGTGACCCTCAAGTCACTTGCCCCTCAAGGCACGCCCCGCAAGGCACCGCAAGACACCACTCTCAAGTGAGCCCCTCAAGGCACCGAGCAAACCCACACACTCAAGGGTGGTAACTCAATGACACGCGCAATCCAATAGGGCTACTCTTCGCGATCCCCGCGAGGTGAGTACCGACCTCTCACAATCTCTTCTCCGGAGCACCGTATCTCCACGCGTGCTACCACGGAGCCTCTTGCCACCAAGCCGTCTAGGAGGTGGCAACCTCCAAGAGTAACAAGCTCTCCGGCTTGCAACACAACCACCTAGTGCCACAAATGCAATCTCACAAAGCACTCGCACTAGAATCGCTCTTCTCACACTATCGATGGTCACTACCAAGCATATGTGAGTTAGAGGGCTTCCAAGCACCACCACACAAGGCAACATAGCCGGGCGTGCTCGGCTACCGGCCACACGGCCGGCCAAACCACGTATATATAGCCCCAAGGGCTGAAACTAGCCGTTGCCACCTCGGGCAACCGAAACACGAGCGCCGGACGCGTCCCGCCTCCACCCGCCGGCGCTCCAAGCCGCGTCCCTGGCGCTCCTCGTCATGCCACCACGTGTCCGACCGTTCGAAGTCGACCGTTGATCCCCAACGGCTACCTCACGATCTGCTCGAAACCCCGCGCGGACGCGTCCGCGAGCCGCCCCGCGCGTCCGGCGCTTCAGGCCAGCGTGCGCGCCCGTGACGGCCGTTGGCGCGGCCATAACCGCGTGCCGCCACGTCGGCGTCAGCCCATCGGCGTCGCGCGCCAACGCGTCCGGCGCCGCGTCCGACGACCGGCCGAAACTCAAAAGTTTACGTCGCGTCCGCCGGCCGCCGGGCCGCACGGCCCGGCGTCCGCCGCCCGGTTCGCCGGCGGCACCACGCCAAGACTCGATGCGCCGGACGCGCACCGGTGAATACGCCGCGTCCGACGCCCGCGTCCGTCCGTCGGCGTCCGGCGCCAACGCGGAGCCACCAACTGAGCCAAGCTAACACGCGCCGGACGCGTCCGGTGCCAAAGCCTCACGCGTCCGGCGCTACGAAAACTTCATTTTTCAGCCCGTCGTGACGCCAACTTCTCCGTCATGCTATCCAACAAGTATACCAACTTGACCACCATAGATAGCATGTTTCCAACAACAATTTGCATCCGGCGCAATGGAAAATATGCCTCCAATTTTCCCGAAAGCGCCGAATCCCGCCTCGCAAGCTCGGCGGGAGGGAGAGAGGGACCCAAGCCACCTTTGTAAATGTGCCAACACCACCAAGTGTACACCTCCATGTGCTTGTGTGTTAGCATTTTCACAATCATTTTCAAAGGATTTTTTCTTCATCTCACACCGCCACTCGATCCTAGCACATCGCAATGTTAGATCGCTCAAGTGGCACTAGATGACCGATATGCAAACAAGATTACCCCTCTTGATAGTATGGCCATCTATCCTAAATCCGGTCAAGTACTTCTCTACTCAACCTTTAGACCGGTGAAATGAAATGCCCTAGGTTATACCTTTGCCTTGCGCATTTCCATCTCCACCGTCATCCTCCATTGTGCCAATGCACCGCATGCACGACACGATCATCAAATGATATGATCCACTTCATATCATCATGTGACACTCTTGGTCCATCGATCTTGACCTCACTTGCTCTTCACCGTTGCGTCGGTCCATCGGCGCCAAGTCTTGCCCAAGCTTCACCATCGCATGGTCCTTCGCTTTGCAGCCTCAACTTGCCCTTCACACTTGCAACCGGTCCATCAAGCCAAGCCTCATCTTGATCTTCACCTCTTGGTCACATGACTCCATGTCATGTCTCATTTGCAATGAGCTCCTTCATCAACTCATGTGTTGAGCCTCACAACATCTCCAAACCATCTCCACCATGGCATATGTTGCTCACACACATGTACTTGTGAACTAACTCCTGTGTATCTCAACCATCACACATGTTAGTCCACCTAAAGTTGTCACTCAATTATCAAAACCAAACAAGGGCCTTTCAATCTCCCCCTTTTGGTAATTGATGACAACTCTACAAAGATTTGGAATTTAAGAATATTTGGACTTTATGCCACTTATCCAACATTTAGGCTCAACGTCATGATTTGGATAAGTACCACAAAGTCAACTTGGTAGTGATAGCTCCCCCTACATGTGTGCCCAAATGGTTTGGTTTCAAGCTTGCACACATGCATAAATATGGAAATTTTGGGAGAGTTAGCACTACTAAGTGATGCTAAGGTGTATAAGATAAACCTTTGAAGCGTGATACAAATCGGAGTTGCACCATTGAAGTTCATCCTTAGCATCATGGTTAGCTAGAAATCACATGAAACAAAACACTAGATACCTCATGAGATCAACATTATAAGCAAGGTTCTAGTACCACTTGTAAAGCACATGTGACTAGCTAAACCATCCTATACGTGCTAGTTTTTCAAATCATCAATCAAGTTCTATAACTAGCATTCACCACACAAGCATTGCATATTGAAATATAAGAACTTATGCGAATGCAAGCAAGCACATGAATATGCACATATCAAATGCAATCAAACAAGTTCATGAGCTTGCTCCCCCTACTTGTGTGCTTCTCTTAATCAGGAATTTTTTATCCTCCTCCATTCTTTAATGTTGCTCCCTCTTGATCCATGTCCATTTTCTACTCCCCTTTGTATGCTTCTTTTGTTCCATATTTCTCCCCTTTGTATGCTTCTTCGCATTCTCCCCTTTGTATGCTTTGTATGCTTCTTCGCATTCTCCCCTTTGTATGCTTCTTCGCATATCTTTGTACAATTCTCTCCCCCTTTGTCATCAATGACCATAAAGGTATGCAGCAATACCACTTGAAGATACCACATGTAAGAAAAATTCTCTTGATGCAAAGGATTGGAACTAGGGGTTGATGGTTGAGTCTTGAATCTTCATTTTTGATGGACAACACCATATGTTGGAATGACACCACTTGTAAAATCCACATGTAGTTGCAAGGAATCCACTTGTAACTATGCATTGGGCACTCCCCCTTTGTCATAGCACCAAAGATACTACATGTAGGTCACTTGAAGTTTCTTTGTCTCTAATACCGATGAAGTGGGGCTCCTCCCCCCTATGACAAAGCATGAGTCAAACCAATGTAAACACTTTCTTGTCGGTGAGGGTAGCTTCTCTTGATTTGAATTGATCACTTTAAAGTTGAGGATCACTTGTGGAACCATCATCTTGATGTACTAGATGTCACTTGAATGAAAACCATGTGTACCATACCACTTGCGGAACACCACTTGAAGATAGTGATAGACTAGACATTTCTTGCAAGAACTATCATTATGGTAACCACTTGTTGGATTTATCATGAATAACCAATTCTTGAACTTGATAGTCTTCATGAGCTTCTATTTCTTTGACTTGAGCCAATATGAATCACTTATAAACATCCAAGTCCGGTTTGAACCAATGACAAGCTTCTTCACACCTCACTAGAAGGGTTATCTTGTCAATGTTGTACTTGAAACTTATATGCAATTCAAACTAGATCAAGTACTTGGGTTCACTAGCTCATGAACAAACTCATACTCATACCACTAGATAAATCAAACAATCAAGCAATAGTGGTAGACTATGAATTTAAAACATTTCATTGTTATGCATGATCCTAATAAGCATGTACTATATGCACTAACCGCATACTAGTAAGGGATGAAATGATCATGCACATTACAATGATACCTTTGCTATGTTGGAGAAGAGTATAGTCATTTAGATTCCAATACATTCCTCCAATAGCAATGTGAAGTCCATTTATAAGCTTGATGAAGCCAATAGATACCATGATTGAATACCATGCTTCACCCATATGAGATGAAAACCCACTTGAGATCAAGTGCATTTTCTTGTTGTGGTTGGCTTGCTTCTTCTTGTGATTCTTGCTTGCATGAGAGAATACCACTTGAATGGGTACCACTTGTGCACCACTTGTATTATTTCTTGACTTGTCATGTATTGCTCTCTATCTTGGGTGTTGCTTGCTTACTTTATCAACCCTTTTGATTGCTTCAACCGAGCATCTCCAATAATCTTTAGATCACCACTTCCATGTTAGCCTACCAAGTATCCCACTTGGTTTACCCACTCATGGGTGGCAAGCCCCCAGCAAGGGAGAAGTGATCTCTCATCAAGAACTATCCTCGACACTCACTTGAATTGTCTTTGTTGATTGATCCTTGGACTTCTTATGATGACTAAGCTTGAAGTCTTATTTAAGTCCTTTTCTTTCTTGTTTAAGTTCTTTTCTTTCTACCAAATGATCTTCATTTGTCACTAGAACTTAAACTTCATCTTCTCTTTGAGTTTGATCTTGATCTTCAATTCAAGTGCCAAATAGTGTAACAAATACACTTCACAATCAAATGACCTTGTACTCATTATTCTTCATGCTTCTAGACCAATTCAAAACCAAACTTAGGTTCCTCAACCACTTGTAAACAAGAAACCAACTTGAGGACCTTTCAATTTGAGTGACTCTTGATAAATGATAGTCACTTTTCTGGCAGATTCTGCACTCTTCAAAGAATAATTCATATCTCACAATGTACAGATACAAATGTCATGAAATTTGGTGGAGATGTGCAACACTAAGTCTACCAGCAGCTGTAAAAATTTGAGCTTCATTGGCCTTCTAGATTGCTACCAGATTTCACATCTTCCTTACTGTTGCATGCTGAGAACTGCTGCACTATTGCTGACAAGATATACTCCAAAACCGAAGCAATTCTTATCCAATCTTCATGAAGTTTGTACAGCATATTGTACCATAAGTGTAGAGCATCCATACCAAATTTCAAGCCAATCCAAATAGAATTGATCACTCGATCATGGCTGTCTTTTCAGCTAGCTCAGATTCTAAATATTTGGACAGATTTTAAGCAATTGAGCTATGCCTCTTCAAATTGAGTCAAACTTGATATCAATTTGTTTGAATACCAACACAAGACATATATCCATTCAAACCACTTATTAAGAGTCATCTTGTGATCATATCCAACCAAACCAATCCAAATTTGACTACTAAGCAATTAATCCATTCAAACTCCTCATAGCAAGCAACATATGCATATATCCAATTCAATCAACTCATATGCACCCAAATAAATAGATCAACTAGGAATATACCTTTGATAACTCATGATCATCCATTAGCAAGCTTCAACTCAAATAATTTGCAAGCCTTCGAATACCAATTGATTACCACAACTTGATTATTGCACTTGTATGTTGTAGCACATTGGACTTCACTAGTCATGACTTGGCATTGGGAAAGAAATAGTACTAAGCTTCAATACTTGATTCAATCAAATGATGAATGAGATGAACTCAATTGAATCAAGTCTCCAATGCCATGGTACCTACACAATCATCCACTTTTTGATGGTACCCAAACATGTTTGGGTCCTCTCAAGTTAGGAGCCACATACCTAGGCAAAGCCTTAGTATGGATAGCGGGATGTTTTGCAATAGAGACCGTAGAGGTACCATTACCATCCTTTCTAAGCATATTATTTGCATCAATTGAAATAGGCTTAGAATTGTTACCTAGGGGACATGAATGAGCCATGTGTCCCCTTTCCCGATGAATAACATCTTCTTTTCGGTTGAGCCTTTTCTTCATTGCTCATGTGATGCTCTTCATTGCCTTGCCTCTTTTGAGTTGCTTGAGCCTTCTTCTCAAGCTTGGTAGGACACCCCGAGGCATAGTGTCCCATCTCTCCACACTTGAAGCACTTGATGTGAGCCAAATCTTTCTTCTCTTGATTCTTGCTCATCATCATCTTGGCATCTTGGATAGGAGTTGGATGCCTTGCTCTTCCACCCCTTCTTGTCTTCTTCTTTATCATCTTCAAGTCACCAACTATGTCATCATGGTTGATCTTGACTTGATCTTGGGGTTTCTTTTCTTGCTCATCTTGTGGCTTTGGTTGAGACTTCTCTTTGTTTGGGCAAGTTCTTGCTAGATGTCCCATTTTATTGCATTGAAAGCACATGAAATGAGAGAGCCTTTCTTCTTCTAGCTTCTTCATTTCTTTCTCATACTTTCTCTTGCCCCATTTCTTTCCCTTGATGTTGGTGTTGTTGTAGCGGATGCCATTCATGTTGCCATATCTCTTGTAGCTCTTCAAGAGTTGAGAATGTGTGATCTTTGGCACTTCACTCACCCCAACATTGTCCTTGTTGAAACCAAGGCCACTCTTGTCACCATATCTTCTCTTGTTCTTCAACATGTGTTCAAAGGTGACTTGAGAGTTGTAGCATTTCTCTAGCTTGTTGTTCAAATTCTTCACTTTGCTCTTGAGTCTATTGTTCTCCTTCAAAAGATTAGTCTCACAAGACATAGAAGTTGAACAAGCATATAATTGTGAAGAACATGACATATCAAATAAATCATAGCTAGAGGTGGATACATGCTTCTTCCCTACATCACAAGGGTTAGTCATATGTGATTGATCATTCAACCCAAGTGATGAGCTCTCACTAGTTTTAGTTTGTTCGTTGGAAAACTTCTTAGTG
>JAENPR010001532.1:0-141822 GCA_018135685.1 Themeda triandra | reverse complement strand
GAGTATCAGATTACCATCAGCTTAAAACTCATAGCATTACCTGTATCTACTATATGGTTTGAAAAAAACGGCTTGCATTTTCCATTTTCCCCTTTACCTACTTTGGGTAAGAAAATAATATCATGCTGTTTCTTTACTATGTACGTCCTTTGAGATTACTGATAAGAACTTATATTACAATATAACAACAAAACTGTGATGTTCGCTACTGCAAAACTATGATGTTCCAAACGACATGTTGAAAAGACTAAATTGTACTTTTGTGTGCGTGCACAAGTGCTAAGCTAGCCATACAAAGGTCGGTAGAGGCTCAAACAAGACATCTATGCGTTACAAGATTCCCATTCACCCGTCTGTGCGCATAAAAAATATCGATGCAAGACTCAAATCTTAACCTGAAATGAACAGCAGCTAGTGATCTAAGCTTCCCCACGGAACAGAAGCAGCTCAAGCACATAGTTCAGCTCAAATGTTTCTGAATTCTGCTGTGATCATCCATCGTTCATTATGAATTACTAGCACCTTGTCTTCATCCATTTTTTTCTGGTGTTCAGAGATCAAGCATCCACTTCCTCCGTAGTTCATACCAGTGTCAGGCAGATGCAGGCTTTCCTGGATGCCATGAACAGAATATCCGTCGACAATGAAACTTAAGCACCTCCATCACAATTGTGAAAATCCATTATGTACTATGAACAATTTTTTTTTTGATTCAACCATATCTGTATTCATGTTAAGGAAACAGTACAAAGACGTGTACAAATACAGATACAGCAGAGTAGGATACAGAAAACAGCTCCACCATATTTGCACAGTAGGACCTTAACAAAGAAAAAATTACAGATAAGTCCCTAGACCCTCCGAGCAATTGGAGCTTCCGAGTTCTCCGCTACGATGCGCGCTTTAAGCCTCCGAAGCCTTGGCCGCCATTCCTCGGATCGGACGGAGCTCCATCGCCGCTTGGCTTTGAGAGAGACCGCAGTACACTCATCCTCATGGACAAGATGAAGGCAAAGCCGAGAAACCATCGGTCGGGCCGCGCCCCCAAGCTCCGTCGATCCCTGGAGTGAAACCGCCGGCGGTGACCAAAACCACCGGAATCCGAGTTTGCTCCATCCTCCAATCTTCCGAAGAAACCCAGCTGTCTCTGTGAACTACCAAACAAAAAGGCCGACGAGTACCTTCATAGGCAAACATATCGCTCGGCGTGCCTTCCGCGCCGCCGCATGGCGAAGCAACGGACCAGCAGCTGGCACGGGCTCCAGATAAGATCTCGCCGACCTCGCCAGTGAAGCTGGAGAACATCACCGGACGGAGACGAGGCCCGGAGAAGTTATTCACCGACGGCGTCTTCGTCTCCGCATCACCGACGCCGCGACACGCACCGAGCTAACGAGAGGAATCAAATCCCCCGAGCAAAACCCAGCTCCACCGTCGTACATCGACGATGAGCATACCCTAAACCTATCGTTATTCGTCGCCGGCCGAACCGGACCCCAACCCGAAGCCGCCCCGCGGCCCGGACGGCGCCCGGCAGTGCATTCCCTAACCCTAGCTCCGCCGGCAGGACACAAATGACGGCAAACCTAGACCTACCTATTTATATTACCTGCACAAGGCGAATCCAGAGCCCACCCTCCCTCTCCGACGCCATTCCGGCCATCGAAGATGAAGGGGACCGGCGGATTCGCCCGCCCAACGACGGCCGCCTCAGTCGCCCTTTCCGCCTCGCTCTACTGTAGACGGGGAAAGGAGAAGAGAGCCAAAGGGACGGTCGATGGGCACTATGTACTATGAACAATTTTGGGTGTGAACAAGAGCGAAGTGGCAGCCTCCTGCTCCTGGGAAAACCGAGTGGGCTGGATGAAAGTTGGACCAGCCCTGTGATGGGTGACCTGTTTGAAGAGCCAGCCCAATGTGTTGCAACGGCTCTATTGATGGCGAAATGCAGGCATATCCCTCAATTCCATTGTTTCAGTGGTTCTCAAAAAAGAAAAGAAGACCTCCTTTCAGAATGACAGAACACAAAGAGTCAAAGACCAATAATCTCATCAAAAGAAAAAGAGAGAGAGAAGAGAGTCATAGATCAATATAGTGCCACAACATACAAACCTGAATAGTTGGATTCTAATACATATGAGTTCAGACGAAAAAGATAAATAAATGTTCTTCTAATTTCGATTAGGTCCACTGCTGCATGCTAATGAAAATGGTTGTCGGATTACATACAGAGCAATGCTAATGGAAAAAAAATGCTGATGAAGCTTTAGCAACTGATGAACGAGTAACAGAGTCTAAATTCGGTACAACCATCTTGCACCCATGTTTAATAATCACGCAGGAGTTCAGGACTCCAGCGCTGGAGAGCAGCTAGGCATCGCGCGGAGGCACAGCTGACTGACGTCGAGAACGAGGCCGCCGCCGCCGACAAGGACGCCCGGGCGCCGGCATGGCGACTGACGTCTGCAACGGCGCCGACGAGGAGGACGCCTCGAGCGCCGTGGGCACCGCCACCGACGTCTCCAACGGCGAGTTCACCAGGTGCATTATGCCTTCCCAGTACTTCTTCTCGATCTCCGTCTGCTGCTCGTGCAAGGACTCGTCGAGGAGCATGCCCACGTACCCGCCGCGAGGATGTCTGGTGTCAGCGGCATCGATGAAGTGATCTCCCCACCGCTGCTGCTGCTGAGGATAATCCTCGTTGCGCGCCGTCTCCTCGTGCACCTGCTGCATGGGCTGCATCCCATAGGCGGCGGGTGCGGCCGCAACCGCGGCGTGGAACTCTTCCAGGGCCGAGGCCGCCTGCGCCGGGCTCTGGGAGAAGCTCAGCGTGGGCGTCGGCGGCGAGTCGAGCTGGTGCACCGCGGCGGGTCCGGGCATCTGCGGCGGCGCCGAGACGGACGCGGAGGTGGAGGCCGCGAACGCGCGCAGGCGGTGGGTAGTGGCGTGCTGCGTGCCCGAGGCACCGCCGCCGGGCCCTCTTCTGCCGGTCCCAAGCGCGTCGGAGCGACGCTTGCGAGTGACCCAGTGGATGCCCATCATGAGCAACAAGGACATCGGGTGTGATTCGAGGAGCTGGTGCATCGCGGCAGGTCCGGGCATGCGCGGCGGCGCCGAGACGGACGCGGAGGCGGAGTCCGCGAACGCGTACAGGCGCTTAGCATCGTGCGCACGCGCCTCGAGCTTCACGCTCTCCCACTGCGGCGTGTGGTGGGTCTTGGCGTGCTGCGTGCCCGAGGCACCGCCGCCGGGCCCTCCTCCGTCTATCCCGGAGCGCGTTGGAGCGCCGCTTGCGTGTGACCCAATCGATGGCCATGTCGGCCTGCCGCTTCTTGAGGCGCGTGTTCGGATAGTTCTTGATCTTGTTGTCTTTGTGCTTTGGCCCCATCGCAGACCACCTGCAAGCACGGGGGACGCCATGAAAAAGTTCTCTGCAATCACGCGCATTGACAAATCTGCATCGCGGCGTAAACCACCGCAGGCGTGCAAGGCAGTAACAAGTGCATGGCCCGGCACAGAGACATGAATGACACGATGCAAAGATGACAAAACCTATGAGTTAAAATGGAAAGAGGTGACTACACAGAACTTTTGGTGACAGTAGTAAGGTATGTGAAACCATAATCCATTCTAAAATATTGGAGACTCTCTAAGGTCTCAAATAATATTCTCTTCTTAGTCACCTCCTCACTCTCCGGTAATGTAGCAGTTAACAATGTCAAATCAGTAAAGATCTCTACAAGCTCGACATCGACATTATCATCCAAACATAGCACAGATGGGCCAAACCCCTTGTCCACAGCAACTTCCAAGCACCTAACACTAGTATTCTTCACAACTTCTTTATAATTCTTCCATACTTACTAAGATGACAAAGCCACTAACACATAGTGTGCTAATTCTTTCCCACAATCAAATTGACCTCTCAAACTTATTGTCCACCCAAATTTCTCCTGGCATTAGGTAAGCCAAGCATCAAATTAGGAGGTGTACTAAAGAACTAAAGTTGTTCGTTCATACTTTCAACTCCCCATTTCCATTAACTTTACCACCATGAAACAATCGCACTAAATGATCCAACAAAATATGAAGCAACAACAACAAAATATGAAGCAACACGTCAACAAACGTACATCAGTTGCATATTTCCAAATCAAATCGTGTGCATTCACTACTACACAAACATATCACAAGTCACAAACCTTCATAGTGATGACAAGAAAAGGCAACCCACAAACCTACCCAAAGCGAATCCAGCGGACAGACCTACCTTTCTAAATTGTCCATGCATCAACTACCTATGAAATGCCAACCAACAGAACAACAATATCAACAACTACGCTTCTACCAACCAAATCGAATCATTCACATCTCCTACCACACTATCTAAATCCACCAAACCACCAAAACTAAATCCTCCATACATCAAGTAAGTACGTACATGCAACACATAGTTTACGACAAATCGGCACACTTTATCCTAAACTTATATATTGCATGCATCAAATTGTATCAACAAACGATCCAATCTCTCCAGTCAGCTAATTTTATAACAATAGCTATGTGAACCAACCATGCAAAAATCCATGGAATAGCGGGAAGAGAGGAATGTGTACCTTCAAGCTGCCCTTGTAGCCATGAGGAGGGGATGAGGGAGGTACACAACGGGCGCCGCCACCGCTTAGGCCCAGCGGGAAGGAGGCCGCGCGGCGCCCGCGCTCTTGCCCGAAGACGGTCACTCCTCTCGCTTCCTAGGGGCCAGCGGGGTGGCGTGGGGTAGCGGTGGACGAGGATGGCCACGCCGGCGTGGCGGGGGGGCGAAACGGTGGCGGGGTGGCGGCGGCTGCACCTTGGCGGCGGGTGGCGCCGAGGGCTCGTGGGTGGCTAGGAGGAAGAGCAAGAATGAAGAAAATTGGGCCTGGACCGCAACCTAATTTCACCTCGTCACGCCAAACCATTTGGCGCGACAAAGGTGGGACCCGCAACCAAACAATAATTGGGCCGGGCCGGCAAAACATAAATCCACCACGTCGGACCAAACCTTTTTTGGCGTGACAGCGTGGGACCTGTAAGCTTCCACGTCCGCGACGATCAACGACGGATGCCAACGTGGCATGATGATGTGATTTGTCACGCCGAGAAGGTTTGGTGTGACCAAATGGGCTATGGTATGCAAATAGTTTTAGGACCGTTATTTTTAAAATATTGATTAAAAAGGATTAAAATTAAAAAAAAAACTGGGCATTTTTGTGAGCATGCAAAAATGGAAATGGCATAAAGATGTGCCTCCACCTTAAAGTGAGGATCCACCAAGGGTTCCATGCTATTTTCGTTGGAGTGTCTAATGAAGTTGGTCTAATTAATTCCTCTTGTCAATCACCAACAACATGAAGTAGAGTTTTGTTGAAATAGTGTCTAAGGATTTCTTCATATAATATCAATTAAACTAGTGCCACAACTATCCTATTCCTATTATTGTGCCTTACCATATTTAGAAACACACACACCTATTGCTCAACACAAAAATGGATGGTATCTTCGAGAATACCACAATCCCTAAAGGATGACAAACCCGAAAGAAGGATGTTCTATAATAAGCCTAGGAATGTTTCTAGAAGTTGTGTCATCATTCCAATTCCATATCCCTTTGGTCGGGAAATTCCTTCTCTACTTGCATACCCAATTTCTTGTGTACAAATATGTTGGGTGATGCCCTTTTGGCTTGGCCCCCTCCCCGTGCAAAGAGCTGTCCTGAAGGCCTTCCCTAGATGTTTTTGGTCGTTTCATAGGATGGTGTATTTCGTTTGTACGGAGGCTTCGCCAGGGCTCAACATACGAAAGGGCATCTAGAGCGAAGGCGTCATGTGTGCAGGTGATGAGTTGTATCCTAAGGAGGATCCCGGGGAAGACCAAGTGCAGCAAATGCTTTAATGGTCTCCATGGTCGCGTGAAGGCAAACGCTTTTGGTTTCATGTGGCGGGAGGCATAAGCAGCTCCGGTGTTGTGCCAAATCGAACGGTGGGCTGCAGCAAACTGAACCATCAACAATGTAGCATCCGAACCATACCCGTCGAGCCAATGTTCGACTATTGCGTACGCTACACACCAAGCCAAATTAAATAATCTATCTTCTTCATGCAGCGGTACTCCATACACAGTGCGCACTTCATCATGCATCCTGGATAGACAACTAGCTTGATGTACTCCGTCTCGATTCTGACGATCTACCCTTGCACTCGTAGTAGAACGCGGTCAGGCGCAGTCTTGGAGCAACTCCACGGCGGCCATTTGGATGGCGTACATGAGTCCCAGGACCAAAGCCCCCGATGGCATGTTGCTACGGGTGCATATCTTCTCCTGACAGTGCACCAGCCTGAACACGGCGGCCCGAGGGGTCATCACCTTCTTGGAAATCATTTTCCTTGCCATCATCTTCCTTGTCGCTATGCATTTCCTTCCTCTTTGTGCTACCGATCCTCCCACTTTGATTACAAGCCCCTGGGTGGATCTGATTGTGGCCATGGCATGAATCCGTGTTGGGTAACTTGTTGAAATCAAGATATCATTAATGAATATCAAAATGAAACATCTTTTTCAAAAATGGAATTTATGAGATACATAAAGTATGTCGGGGTCATTTGTGACTCCAAATGACATAAACATGTACTCATAAAGACCATACCGAGTCGAAAGTTGTCTTTTGTATGTCCTTACCCTACCTTAGGTCCATTCTTGGAAAAGAACCTAAGGTCGACTCTCTTGGGAGTGGATACTTGTTCTTCACCGTCATGGCATTTATAACCCACAACCATCTAAAGGCGTACTCTTGTCCTTCTAGGTTATAGAAAAGGCCACGCATCCCAAAGGAGAGGAACTATGTTGGATGTACCCTTTATCTAGCGAGGTTATTAGTCAACTATTTATGCATCTTTGCAAACTCTTGTGGTTCCATCCTATAAGGTTGCCTAGAGATTGGAGTAGTTCTATAGGCATAGGCTCAAATCACAAATTCTCTTGTCTCAATCAAGAAGCATTCTAGGGTTTTCTTCGGAAACACATTAGGAAACTCGGGTAGAATAGTTTCCAACTCGGGCAACTTGGTGTTCAATGTATGCAACATTGGTCCGCTAAGCATGGATGGAAACATGGTGACTCTTTGGCGGGGGGCGTGTTGAAGTTCTATGGTTTTAGGTAGGCTTATGATTACACCATCATTACAATGGTTGTGTATGAAGCGTGTATATATCTTAGCATCACAACCAGGTGATCTGAATGGTGTTCGTATTCAAGATCAATTATCTCTCATATTTCTTTTTTTATCCTTTTGGAAAACACAATTCAGAAAACCTTTTGCAATAAACATATATAATCTCCGGCGTAATTGGAACTGTCTCAAGCCGGTTGATGAAATGAAATGATTTGTTGGGTAGTTTAGTTTTGGCGGTTTCTGTGTGCCCTACTTCCGGGACATTGCCACGTTATGAAACTTTTATCAAATTTTAGTTTATCAAATCTAAAATTCAAATTTTTAAACGATCTCGAATGGAAAACCTTTCTATATGAACTTTATAGATCTCAAAAAGTTATGAAACTTTGTAGTTGAAAACTTTTTATTTGACTTCATCTAGTCATGCGAAATCTAAGTTTAAGTTTCTCAAATTTGAAATTCAAATTTTATAAATGGCCTCGGATGGAAAAACTTTCTAAACGAAGTTTTTAGATCTCGAAAAGATATGAAAGTTTGTAGTTGATGATTTTTTGATTTGATATCGTTTAGGGCTTTAAATAAGCAAATTACATTTGGTTGAGTATAATACGTGGGAACCAAAACTATCTATAGACATATGTGATAGTATAGTGCTTTGGTAAAGGAAGGAACCCGCGAGAGCACGGTCGTGGGTTCCGAATCCGGTTCATACGAAGTGTGAAGAAGACTTGAAAACATATAGTGAGGTTTAGAGTGGCTTTGGAGGACTGCTGGTGGCCCTTTCCAATTTAAATTATTTTCGGTTATTTTTGATTTCTTTTTTTTTTTAAAAAATGCACTTTGTAATGGCGGCTCACCGCCCTGACATGGTGTTGAGCCGCCACGACGGTGCCGTGCACTATAAGCACGTTTGCACAGGGGCGGCTGGAGCCGCCCATAGGATGGCCAGCTCCCTTGCAGTACCTTCCTGGCGTAGTGCACAAGCTGGCAGCCGGTTTTTCCTTACCGTGCAAGCAGTTGGGGAAAACCGGAAAAGATCCCAATATTGTCAAGCTGGACTCCGACGACAAGCCTATGCGTGGCCTGCACAGAAAACAATTTTCACCGTGCTTCTGCATTTGCCGGGAATCCTAATGTTCCTTTCAGCCAGCACATTGGACAAACGACCGTCCGAGACCCAAAGCACTACTAGAGCAGTGCCAACAGCCACAACCAACAGGAAAGATGAAAGATCAAGATAGGAAAGTCTCAATGAACTTTCACAGTCTGTATGCCTGCATCGGCCACAACGCTAGCCTTGTTTCTACACCATTTCTGTCCACGGAAAACAGTCTGTGAGCAATATATATATGCAAACTAGCAAAGGCCATATTGCATTCACGCATGACCAAAGGTCTAGCTGGAGACTTTGCAAAAACAGTTAGGCTAAACCACCGGCGCGGCGGTCTGTCAAATATACGGTGGCCAGCCATGCCGTGGTCGTCGCTGCTGCTGCTGGCCGTGATAGCGGCAGTGGTGGCGCCACAGCTCCTGGTGGCAACGGCGGCGCCTCTGGTTAGGCTACCTGGCTGCCGGACCTCATCATGGGGCAACATGAGCTTGCCGTACCGTTCAGCATCAACGCCGCCAACTGCTCCAACCCCGGCTTCAACGACCTCACCTGCGACAGAACAAGGGACAGCCCGTCGATGCTGCTGCTCATCAGGGAAGGCTCTGCCGGTCTGCAGGTCACCAGCCTACATCTCAGCAAGGCCACCATATACTTTGCCAACTGGGCCATACAAAGCATATGTTGGAGTTCGGTACACCATGGGATGGGACGGTCCCATCTCCCGTTTGAGGGATGGGATGATCCTGGTTCTAATTTGGATGAAATGATGGGATCATCCCTGTTTTTCTTTTGGTTGGTGGGATAAAAACAATGAAATGATCCTGGCCCTAGCTAGTTTGGATGGAGGGATATAAATGAGGACAATGAATTTGGTCACTTGTTCACTATATATGTTGCTAGTCTTACCTCATTTGTTTGTATTGTTGCCTCCATATGTATACGAATCTCTCACCGTCAGTGGCGGAGGGAAGGGGGGGGCTGGAGGGGGCCAGGCCCCCCTAATGCTCTGCTGATCCCTCTATTAGGTATTGTAAAATATATGTATTTTACGGCTGTCAGGCTGTCTGGCCCCTTCTAATACAGCCCTAAATTTAAACGCATCGACAATAAAGATACAGCCCATTCACTCATATAGCCAGGTCCACGTCTACTTCATCTCACGATGGGAAATTGCGAATACGAACCATTGTCCTCATCATCCAGAGACCAGCGGCTGCGTCTATTGGTATTCTCTTCGCCTTCTCAGCTTCTTGCCGGCGCGTCCGAATGATTCGACGAGATGGCGCCAGCCGTAGGATCAGGACGATGGACACAAGAGGCAAGACGCAACGTGATGCCGGCGCCGTCCAAATCCACACCATTGCTGCTAGTGGCGTTGTTTGTTGATTTATTAGCTTGTCAGAACACACCAGCAGGTTATCCGATCTCTAATCGCGGCTAATCATCTAGCGAAATTTGCAAAGCATATTGCTTCTTATTCTTATATGTCACTATAAAACCTAGTATGGTTTAGTATTTATACTTGTTGCTGTCCATTGCCCCTCCATTCTCAATTCCTGGCTCCGCCACTGCTCACCGTGTAGTGCTCTAGAGGTTTGTTCAAAAACTTGGCATCACCTTTGTGATCCTAAACTAGAATAGAGGCGTAGTAGCAAAATATTACAGGCCAATTAGCATGATGAAAAATTGTTGCAAGTATACTCGAATACGGTTATTAACTTGTTATAGTGCTCATCATTGTAGAGCGATAATGAAGTTTTGTCCTAGCCAACGACACTCAATTTTCTAAGCTTGATTATTTAGCTGTGCATAACTCCTTTGCATCAGCTAGCTAGACTCAAGTTGGTTATATTTCTAAATATCAACAATTAGTATTTATAATAATATATGGGACTAAATTCTTCTATTACCGAGTTGAATATGAAGTTCATTGCCACAAGATCAATTAGAGGAATGCTCCCAACACACCCAAAACACTTGTGAACCGAAGATCAAAATCTACAAGTACCACTACATTTTGAGTGACATAGGACTTCTTATTACCATGAAAGGAATGCTCCATGCACTTTGGAATAAATGCTATTACATGTGTATCATCAATATATCGAATACAAGTATAAATATTAGAGACCACATGGTATTGTGTGGGTGCGTGGTTGTGAGCAAGCAAAAAATTGAAATGGCACAAAGATGTGCCTCCAAGGCTCCACCTCACGAAGGGTTCCATGCTATTTTGGTTGGAATGTCCAATGAAGCTGGTCTAATTAGTTCCTCTTGTAAATCACCAACAACATGAAGTAGTTTTGTTGAAATAATGTCTAAGAAATCCTGCACATATATCTATATATTAAAGTAGTGCCAGAACTAACATATTACTAATTATGGTTGCCTTGCTATATTTAGGAACACACACACCTTTTGCTCAACAAAGAAATGGATGGTATCTCGGAGAATACCGCGATCCCCAAAAGATAACAAAATCGAAAGAAGGATGCTCTATAATAGGCCTAGGAGTGTTTCTAGAAGTTGCCTCTTGGCTCCTTCGCCTTGCATGAGCCGTCCCAAAAGCCTTCCCTACATGTTTTTGGTTGTTTAGCGGGATGGTGCACCTCGTCAAGCCGTGGGAGGCTTCGCCAAGGCTCAACATACGAATGGCATCGGGAGCAAAGGCATTGACTGTGCGAGGCTATGAATTGTATCCGTAAGGAGGACCCAGCGAAGACCAGGTGCCTGAGCAAAGGCTTTAGTGGTCCCCGCGGTCGCGTGAAGGCCGATGCTTTTGGTTTCATGTGTGAATTTGACCACGGGGTGCCTCCACCCAAGGGAATCCAGGTATCTCGAGTAAGCGTGGGAGGAGGCATAAGAGTCTTTGTGATGTAAGGGGAACCTACAGAATGGGTGAAGATGAATATTGAAACCACGAGTTCTTTATTGTTTTTGCTATTGCATTCGTTATTTGAGAGTAGTAGTTAATTGCTCGTGTTTTTAAGGCTTCTCTATAGAACAACAAGATACCCATATTATAGAATCACACACCTGGTGCTGCACTTCATCACGCATCCCGGATAGACGGCTTTGTTGTAAAACATAAGGACTCTATCCTAGAAGGAAAGGAGAAGGAAGAATCCTAGTCCTAGTCCGTTTGTATGTGGGCTCTTACCAAAACTCTAGCCCTTGGCAGAGTATATATACGTGGGAGCTCTATGCTGTAATCACCAATATTCAGAGAAATAAAGAATAGTCTCCCTACATCTTGTGTCTACTTGTTCTACTTTTATCATGAGAGACGGAGAGGGGAAGGTCCTAACCGCTGGCAACTTGTTTTATAACACGTTATCAGCACGACAAGCTCTTCGTCGACATCGCCGTTGAAGCTGCCGCCGGTCTTTGACGCCGACGTCCCTGGTGCGACTACTTCGACGACGTCGACATCCCGATGGTGTTAGCGGAACGGATCTACTACCTCTACCTGCATCGAATCTGACCGCATCGACATGTACCATCATCATCAAGGACGGTTCTACGACAATGCCAAACGCCCTCTACGCGGTATGTATCTACTAATCACGCCCCTACGCGGCATGTGACGTAGATCAAATTGGCATCCTCTACGAGTATGAAATACATCTTGCAGATTGTTTGTGCTAGCCATCGTGCTAGTCTATATATTCTACGTATATAGAATTATATTGAATATGAAATGCATATACTCAAAGTATAGTAATCGAAGCAATGATATATACTCGAAAGTATAGTAATCAAATCAAGGTCACGGTAATATTTGCCTATCTATCTATGGCTTGCATGGCATCGGACCAGGAGTTCACACGGCCCGTGCATGTCATCCTCTGCAACGGAATTGTTTTTGGATCGGCATACACAGGCAACTCGCCATGTTGGGAATCCCCATATTGTGGTCCGAATCCACTTCATGCATAGTTCATGAGTTATACTCGGCTTGAAGCCGTTGCCACATCGTTTGCGAGTTGCACATCGCAGAACACCAGTAGAACTATGGACCAGCAGTCACTAATACAGAAAATAATAAAACAGCATACATACATGCACGTACATGCTTTTTATGGATGCAAGCACATCTACGAGTGTTGGCTTAGCGACCTGAACGTGGACGGGTCCATCACCGCTCACCCTTGTCAGTATGATTGCATGGATTTGCATGTGTGCACATCTACGCTTGAACGTGGTGCACAATCAAGCATGGTGGCACCTGCTGCTATGGACAGATTTTTTTTTTTTTTTATCGTTATGGCAACCGGAAGTTGTGAATTTCACCTTGATACTATATTCTTGAATAATACTTCTTGATAAATTAGGAAACTATGTTCCTTTTGTAAAATATGTTTAAAGTATTAATTTTATGTTCTTATATATATATATGTTTAT
Source organism: Themeda triandra (assembly GCA_018135685.1). Taxonomy (NCBI): domain Eukaryota; kingdom Viridiplantae; phylum Streptophyta; class Magnoliopsida; order Poales; family Poaceae; genus Themeda; species Themeda triandra. The sequence goes on along the minus strand of JAENPR010001532.1, from coordinate 129,100 downwards.
GTGTTGATATTTGTTATGCTCTTTTGAATGCATTTATTTATAATGTCACACGTCATGAATTATATACCATGTCATTAATGAAATCTTGAATTATTACACTAGAAACATGGTATAAGGTATATGGGCTCTCTAAATCCTGCGACCTTAGACTTGTCTTCTTTGAGCAGCTCATATTTATCTTTTCTAGCATAATGAATTTTTGGGATGAATGAATGTTTGGTACAAATTTTTAAATTTATTATGTACCATAATTCTAAAAAAATGCTAGGATGCTTCTAAAAATATTTGTAACCATCCACTTGTCTTTTTGCACCTTACTACTTGTTTACACTTAGTAAACATATATTCACATGGTTTGTTATAATGATATATGCATACTTTCATGAAGAAAGAATATCCTGAACTTGCCCGAATGGCATAATTATTTGTTCTTGTCATTACTAAATCCATGTAGGATATTTAACTACCATTGAAGTGTAGTAAACTCTAGAATGAGTATATGGCCAAGAGAAGTAACAAAAGGCATTGTGGAATTCTTGCATGAGTAAAATCTCAAATTATGATTATATCATATTGCACCTTGAAAGTTGAATTTTCAACCTTGTACGCTTATACTTTGAGGTATAATGCTTTGCTCTATAAACAATAGCTTGAAGCTTTGTGCTAAATGTCTAGAAGACAAGATGGTAAATAAGATTTTATCAATGCATATTCTCGAAGAAATGTCTCTTGTGTATAGAATATCACAGAGCAATATAATACATGAAGTATTTAAATTTACCATTACTCAACATAGAAATTGAGTTGAATTTTTAGACAGCTTTATAAACTAGGATATTATCAATTGTAATAACTTTGAATATGTGACTTGCATATATCATACTCCTAGAAGGAGATCGAGCAAGCATGAAGCTACTAAATGTCAAGCGCTTGAAGCTAAGACATATGAGAACTTTTAAAGAACTTAAATCATGTGCTTATAGATTTGTTTCTTTTGAATTCATATCCTGGAGTATTAATAGTAGTGTTAATGGTGCATTAAGTTTTAATTCCCGTTGAATTAAGTGGATTATATAAACTCATAGAAGAGTTAATCGGTTACTTTATTAGCTTGAAGGCTAATATGAAATATTTAATATTCTTAGTTGCAATTGTTACATGAAGTAATATATGCTAATTTCTCATAGAATAAATTAGATTTATATGTTTCACATATAAATAATTGTCTATTGCCTATCTAAATAATTTTATATTATTTTATCCACAAAAGAAGCCTTAATTAACCATGAAGGTTATAGTTCTTTGTGCACCACTACCATGTAGGTAGAAGAAAAACTGAATTTTCTTGAAGCACATGAACAATTGGACTATATGTACTGGCATATGAATTGCTCCTAGAAGGACAAATTTAGCCAAGAACTAGTACAATCCTAAAAGTAAGTATTTAATATTTTTAGCCCAAAAACTAGAAATTTTGTTCTACCCTATGTATGTGAATTTCATGCCATGACCAATGAATACTAGAAGTATGATTGAAATCTATGGAACATTAGAAGTGAGCATTCATAGATGATGCAAGAAGCATATTACTACCTGAAGTAAATATGGCATGAGGGGGAGAAATTTTGGGTAAAGGCATAAGAACATGTGGGTAATATTTAATAGGCATAGTCTTCCTAAATCTGTGCATGTATCAGGACTTGAAGTTCTACACGCGTCATTTTCGACCGAGTTAACTTTCTCTACTGCACTAATTACACAATCTTGTAGCTTTATATTTTTGTTGTTATCTATTATGTTGGACTGAATCTCAACATTCCACATTACACACATGCATGTGTATTACTATTTTTGTTATCTCATTGAGTTAAACTACCTACTCTCTTGCATGAATATTAGCATAGAAGCTATGGTTGTAGCTAGTAGCTACATGTATACCCCCTATAATTAAATTGACTAGCTAGCACGCTATGTCTCATTGAACTAAAAAATTATTTGCTTTCAATGCATCGTATGCATAAGCAATAGATTGGTCTAGAGCCAAGTAGCCTAAGATCAGGGGGAGTAAGTTAAATATGTTTGCTCAATGGAGACTAACCCAATTGATTGAATGAATAATTGTGGATATAATATGATGGATAATATATTTACGATGATTTGAGATTTATGAACAAAGGCATCAAGGGAATTTTGCATTAATGGCGATTAGAAAATTCTAGAAGAAATTCTATGTGAAATGGATGTTGCGTATTTTATATATTTGAAATATATGATCTATTTTTTTTAATGTATGAGTACTTGGATCAATTATTTTGGCTAAATAATAAAGAAGCCGTACAATGAAATAGTTTGTTCTAAACTATACTATGTGCACATCAGGGGGAGAACATCCTGAGTTTGAAGGAATGTTGAACATTCGTGCACTATGTGTATTCTAGCTCACTGCATATAATATAGAATAACCCCCATGTTTAAATATGTGTGTGAATATTTCCCATAAATTTCATTATAGCATACATGAATGGGCCTCCGCTTGTAGTTGGAGATACATGAATATGAATTATTGTAAGTCCATCATAGGGGATTATTTTGAAGTATGCTATTAAAGATCTAATATTGGCATTAGGGGGAGAGAGCCTATTTTAAATGCCAAATATTATTTCCATGGAAGAAAATGATCTAGAGAAAATATTCCTTGAAGCTTGAAGCAGAATATTATCACACACTAAGTCAACTATTAGTTTGACTAATGCTCTTGTGAAGCATGAAGCGGAGCATATGCCGATATTGAAATGAGAGGAGTAACTTGAAGTTATAAACCAGAAGTTTTGTTTACTAGTAGTAAACTAATTATTGTATACTATCAAGCTACAATCTATGGGGACGCCTATGGATTATAGTTTTAATGTATACTTATTGAATTGAAATAAAATAAAACTCCTCCATTCTCATGAAGAGAACACCTTATGAATAAGGTTGAGCACCTCATGAAGAGGATCATCGTGAAGATGGAATCCAACACACTAAGTGCGCACATCATTAGTGTTGGATATGCGGAACAATGAAGTATCTCTTGTTTTTGGGAAATAACAAAGAGACGTAATAATCTCATATTATGAGAATATTGGGAGAAAATAATAGTTGTCGACAACGCTACCTCTATAATTGCAAATGTTTCTCTTATGAGAACCCGGATCCGGAAACAAAGTCCATGGCAAAATCGCTTGTAGCGATTATATCGGATCGGTGAAGAAATGCAATTGAGGATGAATCTCCTACTAAGAAGAAATAAATGTTCACATATATCTCTAGCAAATGAAATTGAATAAATATGGAATATGCGGTTAGTTTGTGGATTATGAAAATCCATATAATTCCCGAAGAATATAAATCGCAACATATGAAAATTAAATCTCATACAAGTATTATAAAGTCTAAGATACAATATATTCATGAATGAATATTAAAGACTCGGAAGAGTATATCCTAGAAAGAATAGTCATCGAATGACTTTATAGTGAATAACACTATCTCATTTGTGTATATCACTTAATAATCTCTCATGTAGTAGACTGAGAACATCCTTGAAGGAACTAATCCATGAAGGATTAACCGGTCAATTCTTGAAGAAACACCATTTATCCCTGAAGTGAATATAGACCCGAGAGAAAGAAAATGAGGAATTCTAAACACCGAAAAAGGTGTCATACAAACACTCGAAAGTGTAAAGCTAGCAATAAAAATATTGATATCCTCTAAATACCATAGAAGGTATAAGAATAATGGTGACTTTGGCATTTGAATTATCCCCTACATACCAAATGCGAAATTTGGATTTATTATTTAGTGGTAAATCAAAATCTCGAAGATTTGCGAGACATACAATTTGAAAATCCACTAAGTATTCAAACTCTAGTACAAGTTTGATACACTATCTAGAAGATATTAAATATTAATTTATTTATCCCCATAAACCTCTGAAAGGATCTTTTACCACTGAAGGACAAATTTTATTTGTTTTGTACAACTAATAAGTGGTTATTTATGCATGAAGCATATTGCTCTTTGTTATACTCATATAATTCATAGAAGAATTATGAGCCAACTTTTGAAAGATATAATATTGTGGTACTGTATACCACTAATTAAGCACACATTTATGAAAAAATGTGGTTTGAACCATGAAGTTCAAATGATGGCTTTATGAGGGGGAGCAATTTGATTAAATCTACCTTGAAGGTACTTAAACCACTAGTGCAAAGATCAAGTAGATCATATATTTGTAAAAACGTTGGAGTTTATGCATAGATTGTGAAGATCAATATCTATTCATGAAGAATACAATATCCCGAAGAATATATTACCAAGAAGGTTAAATGTTGTACTCTTTTTTCCTATGTGAGTTTTTACTCGAAGGTTTCTCACACAAGGTTTTTAATGAGACAACATGTGCAATTCAATTAACGAATGCGATGTACTCTTTTCTCCAAGAACTGTTTTTCCCCACTGGGTTTTCGGATGGAGTTTTTAACAAGGCATGTGCATATCGTGGTAATCGCCCAAGGGGGAGTGTTGTAAAACATAAGGACTCTATCCTACAAGGAAAGGAGAAGGAAGAATCCTAATCCTAGTCCGTTTGTATGTGGGCTCTTACCAAAACTCTAGCCCTTGACAGGACTATATATACGTGGGAGCTCTATGTTGTAATCACCAATATTCAGAGAAATAAAGAATAGTCTCTCTACATCTTGTGTCTACTTGTTCTACTTTTATCATGAGGGACAGAGAGGGGAAGGTCCTAACCGCTGGCAACTTGTTTTATAACAAGCTTGACATACTCCGTCTCTTATTCCAGGGCTGATAATCTACCCTTGCACTCGTAGTAGAACACGGTCAAGGTGCAGTCTTGGAACAGTTCCACGGCGGCCATCTGGACGGCGTACATGACTCCCAGGACCACAGCCCCCGCCACCATGTCGCTGCTAGCACATATCTTGGCCTACCAGTACACTGGCCGGAATAAGGCGGCGAGCACGGTCGTCACGGAAACAAAGAGCACGGCATGCCTCCGCCTACCCTTCACCAGCTGCCACGCTCGCACGACCGCGCCAGCGCCGCAGTGGCGGCGCCAGCTAGCTGCAGGTTCATCCACAGCCACGACGACAGCGAGCGAGCAGAGGAACGACAGGAAGATGTAGAAGACAAAGGCGGCGAGGATAACCAGGCTCCCGCCGGCGAGGAACAACCTGGAGTACCGCCTGAACCCGAGGAAGGCCACGAGGGCGGACGAGGCCAGCAGCAGCGTGACGCGGCGGTCTTGAGCGCGCAGACGACGACGACCGTCGGCACGGCCCCCTTCAGCTGCTGCTTGGCTCTGCCGAGGATATCGTCACTAGAGTATGTCGCGACAGTGGCGAAGAGGGCGACGAGCTGGACGACGGAGCCGGTGACGTCTGCTGACACGAGGTACGCCGCGCCAGCCGGAAGAGGACCCAGTAGTCGTCCAGCGTCTCTCGGATGACGTCAACGAAGCCCGGGCTTCCGGGGTTGGTGCTCGTGGGCGTGTCCATGTCGTCGTCGGCCTTGAGCTTGAGGGGCTCGATGGCGAGCTCGTTGGCGAGGAGAAGGAGAGAGACCCAGGCGACGAGGATAGTGAAGATCGTCGCGAAGAGTAGGCTTGGTGCTAGTGGTAGCCATGGCTAGTGCTAGTGGTCGGCTGGCTGGTTTCTTGTCTACCTCAATTGTGTTTGCTAGTCATTTTTTTACAGCAAAAAACACCCAGCTTTCAACACATCAGCAACAGATGAAGGGAAGAAACAGCACATTTGCAAATACGTCATCAAGTGTGACGGGATTGTTGCCGTCAAAAACTGTGACGGGATTGGGAGGAGGGTGGTGGATATATATGGCCTGGAACTTAAGGTACCGGCCGGATTTTCAAAGTCTGATCTCCTTGCAATCTCCCTCAGCCATCATTAACTTGTCCCTCAGTCAAAAGTAGTATTAACACTTATATATTTAAATAGGTCTATTATGAAAGCATATATATTCCATAATAGTGACATTTATTACGAATCATAAATTTTATTAATTTATATATATATTTAGTTAAAATTGGACCCTTTTTTTAAGATGAAAGACCAGATTGATTTTATCTAGCGAGGATATTAAAATGTAGATAAAAATAGATAGATAAAAATCTCAAATATTTGAAACCATATCTACTAACACTACGCCACAAATGTTAACTGTGACGAACACTTTAGGTTTACCGCAGAGGGCAGATGCTTCCACTGGGGTAAAATGGCCGCACCATCGCAGTGGGCGCTAGTGCCCGCTGCCGTAAATCGATTTACCGCCGGTGGGCACATTAGCATGCCCGCTGTGGTAAATAATTTCGGAAAAACAAAAAAAGGGGAAAAAACTCACACAGGCTTGGATCTGGGCCGCCGCAGCTCCAGCTCACCACCACGCTAGCCGCTCTAGGGTTGCCGCCGCGGGGAGCCGCGCCGTCATAGCCCCTCCTCGCTAAGGGGGATTGTTGTAATCCCAAAAGGGATTGACCAAGTCATTGAAAGGCAAAAAAGGAGGGATACAAGATCTCGAGAAATTAAAGGACGTGATATCCTCGGAATTGGTGAATCATTATTGGAGGAGAGTACAATAGGCTGTACTGCTTGGCCTGTTAGCCCATCGACGTGTTAATCTATAGACCTGTTAACCGGTTCTATAAATAATAGGGGTTGTTGCCGCCTCCTTTTGTAACGGTGGTCACAAGAATGGAATAAAAGAACTCTCTCGCTCACATCTCTCTGTGTTCCAGCTTATTTGTGTTCTTGTGCCTGTAATCTTGAGTGTAAAAAAGTTTTTTTTTTGAGAAGTTGAGTGTAGAAAAGCTGATTTCTAACAGTAGACACTCTAGTTTCTTCAAAAAAAAAAAAAAAAACCAGTACACACTCTACATTCCCTGAAGGGGAGAAGCGGGGCTCCGCTAGGGGCGCATACTAGCTGCAGCTGCGAGCCAGGCTGGCGCGGGACCAGTTCATCGCCATCGCCTATCGACCCTCGTGCCGTGGTAGGTGAAGCTGATACCGTGTGCCACTACATAATAATAATATAAAAGTACAGTACTAAATTCCCTTTCAGATTTTCAAGCAGTGCTTGGCAGTTGACTAATCCGTCAACTTTTGGCACGTTGCGTTTTGTATGATTATATGTTTCTTATGGTTGCAAATTCCATCCAAAGAATCAAAATCACTAAACGACAGGTCAGTATATTAGTTAATCTCACAAATGAGTTGCCTCCAGCTGCTAGTGCGTGCGTTCGGCGGTTGAATTTGTCCATTATTATTTTTTTTTTACTCCATGTTGTTTTCCATGTACTACCTCCATTCAAATTTATAAGATGTTTGACTTTTTTAATATTAAGTTTGATTACTCGTCTTATTCAAAGATTTGTGCAAAATATCATATCTTTTGTTATGACATGCTTTATTAATAAAAGTACTTCAAGAATAACTTAAATTTGACAATATTTGTGCAAATTTTTTAAATAAGGCAGTGGTCAAACTTGGAGTTCAAAAAGTCAAACGTCTTATACTCCGTAAATTGGAATGGAGGGAGTAGTTGTATGTCTGGTCCTTTACATTTTTAAATATCATATCATGTCATATTTTTTACACTCATTGATTTAATCCTTTATAAAAGTCTTCTCCCGTTTTCAACTCGCCCGCAAGTTCATGATCCAGTTTCGGGAACAAAATGTTTGAAATTTCTGATCATCAGTTCCTGCATACGACCTCACATTACACTCAATATCATGACTATCATTTTTCTGTTCATTAAATTCCATTATTTGATCCACCTATAGTTCAAATTTATTTTATCCAAAAATTTCAATTAAATAAAATAAAATAAAGAAATATAGAAAAAAGTCCAAGAAATGTGTCAATTTTGAGCATGTAGTTAAAGGTACCGTAGGACGACTACCGAAAAATTTTGAGGTCAAAAGTGGAAAAAAAGAATTAGTTTGCCGAGTGTCAAGCTTTGACACTCGACAAAGGCCTTTGCCGAGTGTCAAAGCTTGATACCCGGCAAAATGGTTGGTTTGCCGAGTGACAAACGACAGTTGACGACCGTTAGCTGCTGTCATGGTTTGCCGAGTGTCAAACTTTGCCAAGTGTCCAACACTATGCCATGTACCCGGCTTTGCCGAGTGTTACACTCGGCAAATTTGATCTTTGCCTAGTGCTTGATTTTTAGCACTCGACATATTTCACATCTTCAGTAACAAATATATGAGTGGGCTAAGAAAAGACCGTAAGGAGCTACTGTACCGACTCTTCTCGAACCGCTGTTACATGTTTTTTAACCGTAAAGGGCCATATCGATCGCGTCATCCGTTAAATGGCCATGCCAATCGGTGTATTGGCGAAATGTGCAGAACAGCGCGTCCCGAGTGGGCCTTCATGTAGCCGTGTATTCCGTCGCGCGGGGGGGGGGGGGGGGGGTGTTGGGGGTTCAAATGCAGTGTCATCATTCCCGGGACATCAAGATCAAACGCGCAGCAATTAAGACCGGAAATGTCCAGTCCCTGTGTTCCTTGTGTTTCCAGGACCATACCAGTGGCGCCAGTGACGAAAAACATTCAGGGCCACATCATCGGCGACGACGACAGCGCCGTAAGATTCTTTTACTCCGTGTACGTTTTAACCACGGAACGGAAGCCTGAAGGGTCAGCACTCGCGACGATGACGTGTCTCGTCTCGTCTGTCCGCCCTCGACGGAGGCGACCTGGCCGGTGCTAGCTAGCCGTCGCTGCTGGGGCCTGGGGCCAAGTCCGGCCCGGGGCGAAGGTGCATGGCGTGGAGACACGACCCGGGTTGACCGGCGACGAAGCAGCCCGGGGGTTTCCACCGTTTCCGCGGTCTCCGTGTTGGCGACTTGGATAGTCGTCAGCTAGCTCGGTCATCCTGTGACTGTGATGCCCACGTATGCCATGATGTACCTAATCCCAATCCCCAAATTTTTTTTATATATATTTTGGTTCTCATCATCAATCATCTTGTTCTCACTTTTCCTTTTCGTAGTCGTCGCAGTCGTCTCCATGGCTCCATAGCTCGCTGGCAGGAGCAGTAACCGGCAAGAGGCCAAGAGCACGCGTTGCTGCCGCGGCCGCCTATATATGAGGCGCAACGCAGGGCAGGGCAGCACCAGTTCCATAAACTTTCTCTCCTTGCTTGCCGGTACATCGATCACACTCTCCCTGTCCCTGAGGAGCGACGAGAGCTAGAAGCGAGCGAGCGGCGGCCATGGCCCTGTTCTGGCACGGGGTCCGGGTCGCGGACCGTCTGATGGGGAAGAACAAGGAGGCGTGGAACGAGGGCAAGATCCGTGGCACGGTGAGGCTCGTCAAGAAGGAGGTGCTGGACTTCAGCGACTACCACGCCTCACTCCTCGACGGCCTCCACAACATCTTCGGCAGCGGCGACGGCGGCGGCGTCGCCTTCCAGCTCGTCAGCGCCACAGCAGCCGACCCAAGTAAGCACGCCCCTTCCCCTTGCGTTTCTCAATACTGAACGCGCGCCACCCCGGCGCCGGCACCGCTCAATACTGAATGCGTCCGCTGTGCGTTTCGCCGTCGATTTGTTTCGGTTTCCCCCTTTCCTTTTTTTTTTTTTTTTAAAAAAAATTAGGATAGGAGATACACTAGGAAACATTTCATCCTCAATGAACTCTATCACCATGGTGATGAAATCTGTAGAATTCGTGTCAGTTGGTAACTACCATGCATCTCGACGGAGGGAGGCATTCGCATAGGAAGGTAAAGGACGGGTCGATAGGATCATCAAGTGTACAATAAAGGCGACCCGTGAGTTGGTCGCTGGTACGTAGGACCCACACCACCTGGGTCCGTGTGTCAGCGACCTACTCACGATGTAGTTATATGTGAGGAACTGCCTGCTTTGATGGACAGGGACAAGGATTTTTTTTTTTTTGGTGTTTTGCCATGGCAGGCCTTTCGGTTTCAAGTTTGAACTAGCAAACCTTTGCTGCCCCAGACATGGAAGAGTTGTTGGGGGGCATTCAATGCCATGGCGTGTTTTCGAGCGTGGCGGCACTTGTTAGCAAATAATGCATATAAAGATTGAACATGAGACGCTCACATTAGAATTCGTACCATATTCTAACAACACTGCACAACACGACACATGGAACCTCACTCACATTCATCATAGCTTCCATGGCACCATGGATCGAGACGAGACTTGCCGGCATATAGGATCGAGGACCCATCGAACTTTTGCTGGAATATTTTGACTGCTGCAATGCCAATAGAGATTTTACTAGAGTTATATTTTCACTGCAAGCGACAACATGATTGATCGAGTAAACCAAAAAAACTTTTCAGGCAATGGGCGCCGTGGCAAGGTGGGGAAGGCGGCGCACCTGGAGGAGTTCCGGCCGGAGCCGCTCGTGCCCAAGACGGAGGGGGAGACGGTGCTCCAGGTGACCTTCGATTGGGACGAGACGCAGGGGATCCCGGGCGCCGTGCTCGTCAGGAACCTGCAGCACGCCGAGTTCTACCTCAAGACGCTCACCCTCCAGGACGTTCCCGGCGCCAGCAGGGGCACCGTCGTCTTCGTCGCCAACTCGTGGATCTACCCGCACAAGCTTTACTCCAAGGAACGCATCTTCTTCGCAAACGACGTGAGTATTGTTTTTCCTTCCTGATGACGGATATATTTGCCTACCTTTTTGCATGCGTTCGCTGGCGGTGCAACATTTGTTGATAGTTTCACATACAGACTATGATGTGATTTGTGAGCATGCTAGTTATGAGAAACTTGCATATACAATATGCCAATGAAACTCGAGGTTTACATTTTTGCTGCTAAGAAAAAAAAATGCTTTGTTGATCGAACTCAAAAAACACACACTTGCTTCTGATAAACACATCTTAAGCTTGTTTGCAACGAATGTGATTAGGGACCACAGATTGGATGCTGATCAACAATTCATTTCTAAAGTGAAAAGCCTTTGTACTAGGAGTTACTCCCTCCATCCCAAAATAAGTGCCGTTTTGGGTTTTTGTGTCAAAGTTTGACTCAATTTGTATAAAATATGTGCAACATTCATATCTTCAAATAATTTTGTTAAAAAACTAGATTTAAAGATCTTTTCGATGATACTAATTACTTAGCATAAATATTAATATATAATTGCTGGTAGTTTTTTCTCGGGAAGCAAGTATGACACTTATTTTGGGACGGAGGAGTACGTACCATGTTAGCTGTACCAGATGCGCTAGGCATTATCTACTGAAAAGTGAATAGAGCCGTGATTAGAATAAGTACTCGGCAATTAGCTCCTTTGTTTTGAATGTTGGCCTGGATTGGATAGGTCCGGTTTACTAACTGCCAAATTGGCCAGCTTGGTCTTCGGGTCAAGTCCACAATTAATTGGCTGTACTGCATCGACAATCATTGTTACATCAAACATTGTCTTATCAGTGTTACAGAGTACAGACATTAGAAAAATAGGCACCGAATGTTTCCACATGTCTCCCTTTTTGTTTCTTGAGTTCCCTTTTCTATCTGCTGTACTCGGTTTGTGCTCTTTCTTTTAATAAAATCCCCTGTAGGGGCCCTTGGGCCCTTCCAGTTCGTTAAAAAAAAAGTTTCCACATGGTAGTCGTAGTCCTTGTAGTTGTAGTGGAGATGGTAAACATTTTCGCTTGCCTCATCTATTCAACAAGGCTAAAACGAGTTTTCTACTGATTGCCTTAGGTTAAAAAACCAAATGTTTCTCATGACCAGCAGCTCTTGACTACCTTTCAGCAGCACATGACTAAAGTATCTCAAAGTTGAGCTGCTTAGTAATTAAGATTTTCGAAAGGATCCATCGTGGCATATTCATTATGCTCATTTGTTGATGAGTTGATCCAGAACTGGTTGATGGATGTCAAAAGCAAGATAACAAGTCTTGTGTAATATAATGCTCTCCTATGTGTTCATTCCGGCACCATCACATTATCACAGATTGAACATCCTGAAGTCTGACTTATCTCACGTCGCACTATTTTTTTCAAACATGAAGGAGAGCTGCATATCATTATATTGAGAAGAATGTTGCTTTCTGAAACATGCAGGATAGCTATTTGGCTCATGATGTACCATGACAAGTACACATAGATAGATTAACTTAGTTGTGGAAACCATCAAATGGTTGGTATGGCTTCATAGTTTTCTGAATGGAATAAAAACATTTAACTTACCGTGATTTTCATGGTTGTAGTTTTTCTCTTTGGGTATATCGGTCCATGCAACAGAAAACCCTAAAATACAAGTCAATATAGCCTTTTCTCTCCTCTCATATGATATTGCGGGGAAAAGAAACATATCTATCAGTTAATCATCCTACTCTTTACTTCTGCCACTACTATATTTCTCCAAGGCTATAGGAAAACAGAGCAGTCACTCTATTCCTGTGTTGCAGACCTATCTGCCAAGCAAAATGCCTGCGGCATTGTTGCCATTTCGGCAAGATGAACTCAAGGTTCTCCGTGGTGATGATAATCCTGGACCATACAAGGAGCATGATCGTGTTTACCGTTATGACTACTACAATGACCTTGGTGAGCCAGACGGCGGAGAAGACAAAGCCCGGCCGATCCTTGGTGGCAACCAAGAACACCCGTATCCCCGCCGCTGCAGAACTGGCCGGCCCCCAACAAAAAAAGGTAAGTTCAAGGTAACTATACATTTTTGGTCCATACAAGATATCAGAAAATTGTCTGAAATCCTTGCTGTCTAACCTTTTACACAGACCCAAAGTCAGAGAGCAGGCTTCCTTTGCCGAAGAGCCTGAACATCTATGTCCCCCGTGACGAACGCTTTGGGCATGTCAAGATGTCAGACTTCCTTGGGTACTCACTAAAGACAATCATTGAGGCTGTTCTTCCAACATTAAAGACTTACCTTGATGATACACCAAATGAGTTTGATTCATTCAAAGATATCCTCGGGCTCTATGAATTGGGTCCAGAAGCACCCAACAATCCACTAATAGCAGAGGTCAGGAAGAAACTCCCCGAGTTCCTTAGAGCTACTCTGCCAAATGGTAGTCATGACCACCCCCTACAGATGCCCATTCCAAATATCATCAAATCAGGTAGCTGAACTTGTTAATTTTCTACTATGTTAATCCTGTGTTTGAGCTGAAAATAGTTAGCATGACTAAGGTTCAATCTTCGTATACACCAGATGTATTGAAAAAGGCTCCAGAGTTTAAGTTTGGCTGGAGGACTGATGAGGAGTTTGCCAGAGAGACACTTGCAGGCGTGAACCCAGTAATCATCAAATGCCTGATGGTTAGCATCTTGTATCATATGACTAGGCAATACACTTGCCCCAAAATTGAGTGAAGAGCGTTAATTTTTTTTTTCCTTTTTCATGATCGCAGGAGTTCCCTGCTAAAAGTACCCTGGACCCAAGTCAATATGGAGACCATACCAGCAAGATCACTGAAGCTCATATTCAGCATAACCTGGAAGGCCTGCCACTGCAAAATGTATGTTGGACTGAACACGTGCACTGAAGCACATATAACTAAACATTGAATACAGATAATTGCTTAAAACCATCAATTGATTATCATAACAACCCTGTGCAGGCGCTGAAGAACAATAGGCTCTTCATCCTAGACCACCACGATCATTTCATGCCGTACCTCAACAAGATCAACAAGTTGGAGGGGAACTTCATCTATGCCAGCAGGACCCTACTGTTCTTAAAGGACGATGGCACCCTGAAGCCCCTGGCCATCGAGCTGAGCCTGCCTCACCCTGATGGTCAGCAGCATGGTGCGGACAGCAAGGTGTACACCCCAGCTCACACTGGTGTTGACGGCCACATCTGGCAGCTTGCCAAGGCTTATGCCTCTGTAAATGACTCTGCCTGGCATCAGCTGATCAGCCACTGGTACATTGTTCTTCCTTAACTTGTTCCTTTGCAATTGCCGTCCTTGATACCAAAACACAAAATGTTTCTGGTGATTTTTTATGTACAGAGATACATAAATACTAATCTTGTGTCTTGCAGGCTGAACACGCACGCGGTGATCGAGCCGTTTGCAATCGCAACAAACCGGCAGCTCAGCGTGGTGCATCCCGTGCATAAGCTGCTGAGCCCACACTACCGTGACACGTTGAACATCAACGCCCTGGCACGCACGACACTCATCAATGCCAATGGCATCTTTGAGCGCACCGTGTTCCCTGGAAAATACGCGCTGGGGATGTCCTCCGACGTGTATAAGAGCTGGAATTTCAACGAGCAGGCTCTCCCCGCCGATCTCGTCAAGAGGTAACATACTATACATTGAGCAATAAAAGCTTATAGAAGCGACGAGATGGTAAGGCAGAAGTGCTTCCAGAAACTGTTTGATTCTGATGGGTTTATACTCTTCTGGTTGTGAGTTCAGAGGTGTGGCTGTACCGGACCGGTCAAGTCCATGTGGTGTCCGACTGCTGATCAAGGATTACCCGTATGCCGTGGATGGGCTCCAGATCTGGTCGGCGATTGAGCGGTGGGTCAAGGAGTACTTGGCCGTCTACTACTCTAACAACGGAGAGCTCCAGCGTGATGTAGAGCTGCAGGCGTGGTGGAAGGAGGTGCGTGAGAAGGCGCACGGCGACCTTAAGGATCGAGACTGGTGGCCCAGGATGAACACCGTCCAGCAGCTGGCTAGGACGTGCACGACCATCATCTGGGTGGCATCTGCGCTGCACGCAGCTGTCAACTTTGGACAGTATCCATACGCCGGGTACCTCCCGAACCGACCAACTGTTAGCCGGCAGCCGATGCCAGAGAAAGACAGCGATGACTACAGGAAGCTGGAATCAGGGACGCAGAAGGAGGCCGACAAGGTGTTCATCCGCACCATCACCAGCCAGTTCCAGACCATCCTGGGCATCTCGCTCATTGAGATCCTCTCCAAGCACTCCTCGGACGAGGTGTACCTCGGCCAGCGCGATGAGCCTGAGCGCTGGACGTCAGACGCCAAGGCGTTGGATGCATTCAAAACATTTGGAAGCCGGCTGAGGGAAATTGAGAATGAGATCAAGACGAGAAACGATAACCCGACCTTGAAGAACCGAAAGGGGCCAGTGGAAATGCCATACATGCTGCTGTACCCCAACACGTCTGACGATAAAGGTAAGGGCGAGGGGCTTACTGCCATGGGTATTCCCAACAGCGTCTCCATATGAGCCTGGGCAGATTGTATCTCGTAGGATGGTATGTAAATGTTGTGGTGCACCGTGCAATGTGTTTTGTGGTCTCAGGGTAGGGGATGGAGATGGAGATTGTTACCACGATCATAGAGGAGCCACACCTGAATAATGTTGTCATGTATGTTTTTTTCTTTTCTTTTTTTTGACATGGAAAGGTTTTTCATTACTCATAACTTGCTGCCAAATCATTGGCAACCAGTTCACCCACACAAATTGGAATGCTGTCCATAACTGGCTCAGCATAAAAATTCATACTTGCCCCAAGGGCTGCAAGCCTTGGGAATGGAGAGACCTAGAGGAAGAACAACCTGCCGAGACTAGTGAAGTGGTTCCAGAGTTACCAGATCCAATTGGTTGGCACTTAAAGACTCTAGTTGTAGCCATAAATCTCCTTGCAGTTCCAAGGCTTTACACCATAGATCTTCCTGTCGTCTCATTTCCTTAAAGAAGGAAAAGAGACGATAGAAGAATACCAGGAGACAGATTCTCAGGCATCTGCCAGGACTCGAGTGCTTTCAGTGGACAGTCTCCAGCATCAAATTAAATGTTATGCCTTTAGATTCTAGCTAGTAGTAGATGCAATGATGCTTAAAAAAGATGTGTAACATGTACTGAACTATACAATCCAAAGCTTCCTTCTTTTGCAAGAAGCAATTTTCAGGAAGGCAAAATGGTGGAGGAAAACAAAATTTATATCACGCACTTGTAAGCACATAACTGGATAAAAAATTAGGTAACCCAATCCAAGAACTATTATGCATGGACAATGATGTACCTTGTGAAGCAGACCCAAAGGACTGCACCATATATGTCGGCCAGCAGCAGGATTCACCTTTTGGAGTTGTCATCTCTCTGTTGCCCTTGTGTAACGCAGGCCTGGACTTGATTTGTATCCCAGCAGCAAGGCTGGTGCTTCGCCTCCCAGCAACAACACATAGTGGATGGAGATGCTAACAATCTCAATTGACACCACTGTTGGTAGGGAGGTCACTGGATTACCTCGTCAATTTTGACTGAAAAAATAAAATATAAAAGACACTGAGAAGATGACACAAGGTTTGTTTAGAAAGCTAAAACTAAAAGTTTGAATGAGATTGCAAATCTATGATAGTAGAAACACCATGGTTCCCGCCCTTCTGCTTTTGAGTCATTGGGTGGTTGACTCCACTGCAAAAGCTCATCGCCATCCTCTCAGACAGCTTGGGCATGCTCTTCCTTCCCTCCTTGCTAGTCACTACTGCAACAAATGATTTTTTTTTTCATATGAAACTGAAAGTTTTTGGGGATTCAATTTTTTTTTTTTTTTTTTTTTTTTGAGCAAGAACCGTGGGCAAAGCCCCCGGCAACCCAAGGAATAAATTGAAACCAAAAACAAAGTACAGAGGACTTACAGGTTTTTCTAACCAGAGGTTAGAAAGGGAGAAGGAAGGAAGAGCTACCTTGCTAAGCTAAACTAGAGCTGAAAACCAAAGGAAAGACACTGAACTGAAAACTGAAAACAAAGACTAAGACTAAGGACATGACCAGCAGCGTATTTCAATCTTCTCATCACCAGTACGGCCGAGAGCACATGCACGTCATGTTTTACATGACTAAGCTTGCAGTCGGGTACTTGTGAGACACGGCCCTCTCGGAGGAGATGGAGAGCGAGGCGCCACCACCCCCGCCACCACCACCCCCCTCTAGCGCCGCCACCGGCCAGGCGCCGCCACCACCCAGCCCGCCGGCCGCAGGTAAAGCTTCTCCCACCTCCTCCCTCTCCCCCAACGCGCCACCCTTCTTCCCTGGCGAGAGGTCGACCGGGAGGGGGAAAGCGCAGCGCTGGGAGACAGACTTCTCCGATTCCGACTCCGACGTCGACTCCGAGTACGACTGCAGCTCGCCGGTCGCCCAGCCCTTCCTGGAGGCGGCGCGCCGTGGGGCCATGGCAGCAGCGGACGAGGCGGCTGACTCCGGGGAGGCACGGCCTGACAGCCGAGGCCCGGGTGAGACCGTGGCCGAGGCGAGTCACCGTGTCCCCACCAAGACTCAGAGTCGCCGCCGCCGCCGTGCGCGTGCCGCCGCTCGCCGTGGCGCGGCGGAGATGGCCAAGAATGGACCGGCGAAGCGTGTCCCGGCCCCTCAGCGAGTCGGCGCGGCTGCGGCGGAGCGGGTTCCGGCTCACAGGCGCCTCGGTTCCCAGCGGCGGGCCACCGAGCCAGATGCAGAGGGGTGGCAGCGGGTCCTCAACCGCGACGAGGGACGCCCGCCACCCAAGGCGCGCCAGGAGCGCACACCGTCGCCGAGGACATCCCGCCGGAGTACGACGGCAGATGTCTGAACTGCCTCTCCTACAACCACCGCATCGCGACGTGCCGTCGCCCGAGACGCTGCGCCCGCTGCCTCAGCCCTCGGCACCTTGCCAAGGATTGCAAGCGGCCCCGGGAGCACGCCGCCGAGGGCAGCAGGGCGCCGGGTCGCAGGATCGTTCGGGCTCGACGCGACGACAACGACACACCACAGGGGTCGGCGGCCGAGGGAGAAACTCCGCCGCACTCTCCGCCGCACATCCTCGAGCCATGCGAGGACCCCTGCGCCGAGTTCGCTGACGGCATTGCACCCGGCCACCCGGCCACCCGGCCGCGGGAGGCTGAGTGCTTTGTCCAGCGAGACGCAGCCATCGACGCTGCGGAATTGGCGCTCCAGCTTGCCATCGTCGCGCAACCAAGTGGAGACCCGAGCCACCATACGACCGCCGAGGTCCTGCTGGCGGTGCGCATCGCGGCGCAGCTGTCGCCGGACGACATTCGGGTCAAGAAGTTCTACCCCGAGCGCTTCCTCATCCTTTGCAGCAGCCAGGCGATCAAGGATCGTGTCATGGCTGTCTCGCCGGTGCCGTTCGAGAGATCACCGCTGGTGCTGCTTCCGTGGAGCAGGGTGGCACACGGTACGCTGAACCCCCTGCGATACAAGCTCACGCTTGAGCTGGAAGGAGTGCCGCCGCACGCCTGGAACGAGGGAGTCATCGCCAAGCTGCTAGCGCCTTATTGTTGGATACATGAGGTTGAGCCGGCCACGACGGTGGGGGACGATCTCTCGGCGTTCAAGCTGACGGCATGGTCCAAGAACCCAAGCAAGCTGCCGAGGATCCTCTGGCTCAACATCGCTGAGCCGTGCGATCAAGCGCCGGCGAATGGCGGGTTCCGGTTCGGAGGGACCAGGCCGTTCCTGAGGAAGAAGGACATGATGCGCTACAAGGTCATCGTGCATCTTCGCTGTGTCCGGGATTTCGCACCGCCCCCGAGCGACAATGGTGGTTCATCCTCCTCTGATGATCCTGCTGAAGATGGAAGGAGTCGCCGGCGACACCGGTCCTCCCGGGGGGAGGGTGTTGGCATACACCCCTTCCCGTGCCGGCGCGGCGAGCCCGACGGCGGAGCGCAGTGGAACCACAACGCCGGCCATGGTCACCGCCGCTCGCAGGGACAGGGCCCACAGCGCCGGGTGCCTGCCACGCAGCGTGTGGGGCCCCATGGGAAGCCTCGGGTCGCCGTGCATCAGCGGCTCGAGCGGAGACAACAAGGCACGTGGAGGAACGGTCAAAAAAGAAGACGGCCAGTGCAGTACGCACGACAGGCCTGGCAACCAAAGAGCGATGCTCCTGTCCCGCCAGAGCAAGGGCCCGTCCCCTCTGGCAATGGCTCCGATCCAAATACCGAAAGCAACCATTCTGTCTCTGCGGGAGGTCAGGCCGGTTCTGGAAAGCAGAAGGAGGACAAGGTGCAGGACAGCAGGGAGGCTGCTTTGCTGAATGCGGACAAGCAAGATCAACCAACTCGACGACGCCGGACATCTCGTCGCGGGCTGGGCCACTACCGGAAGCGGAGACGTCCCCGCCCCACATTCAAATTCCGGGCCGATGAGCCACCGCTGCGCCGGGCCGACGACAGCCCACTACCCATCGTCCCTCCCGCTGTTGAGGCGTCGATTGCGCCGGTCGGTTTGGTATCAACGGCGCACCACGGAGTTGGCGCACGGGCCCTCCGGAGCTCAAGTCCTGCGGCAAGCACCACAACAACGGACAACGTGACCACAACCGTGAGCCTGCATCACGACGGGAGGAAGGGGCAGTCGAGGAGGTGCACATCCCGACCTCGACCCGAAACCGGGCGGTCCAAACGGACTTTGACCCGGACTCGTGGCGCGATCTGGTGCCCGTGCCCGACTCACCGGTCGCCAATGTGGAAGAGGAACCGGACCGTGATGCGTCGACACCGCCTCATCAACAGGATGGGCCGCTTCTTTTGGGCTCAGAGATGTCGCAGGCCGATCTGGCAGAGCCGGCCTCACCAATCTGCACCCAGCAAGCTCCAGGATCGCCGTCGACACCGCAAGACACCGCCTCGGCCAACCGGCGCTTCGCGGCGTTCGCGGGCAAGGTGCAGCGGCCTCGGCGTCGCCGCTATTGAAGCGGCCATCGCCGGGAACGGAGGGTTCCATCGCCTCGCTAAGGTCCCGGAGCCGGCGGATTGCGGCCTGGCGCTCTCCGCCCTCCAAGCGTGGAGAGTATCTCGTGCTCGCCGCTATTGACAGCGGCCATCGCCTGAACGGAAGTGGCGGCGCGCCGCCGGCGCCCGCGCTCAAAACGCGACACCGGAGAACTAATGGAAATACAACTATTCTATGTCTTTGAACGTCCCCGATCGGGTGTTTCTCGCGGACCACTCACATTGTATGTCTTGTAGAAACCAAACTACAATCTGGATCAATGGATGATTGCCGCAATGTTCGGCATGGACTACGTGGACTTTGCATTTGTACCGGCGGCCGACGGCGCGATGGTGGCTAACGGTGGTCTATGGGCCGCAAGACGAGGGCCACAAGGAGCTATTCTTGGAGGAGCTCGAGGCAACCAGAGATCATTGCCAGGGGCCCTGGGTGATCATCGGCGATTTCAATCTAATTCTCAATGAGGAAGACAAGAACAATGCCAGGATAAACAGACGCACAATGCGTCGTTTCCGGGACACGGTTGCAGCTCTGCAGCTCCTGGACATCCACCTCCATGGACGCCGGTATACTTGGAGCAATGAGCGTGATCAGCCCACGTTGGTGCGCCTCGACCGTGTTCTGGCATCACTTGAGTGGGAAGAGCAATTCCCTACTTGCCACCTACAGGCCCTAGCATCAGATGCATCGGACCACGCCCCAATTCTACTGCAAACTAACTTGGATGCCACTCCCAAGCCGAGGTTTCACTTCGAGGTGTTTTGGCCCAAGCTCAAGGACTACGAGCAGGCAGTTCGGAGAGGATGGGTGTGCCCGGGAAGCATTAGGGACCCAATCATCAAGCTTGATGTCATGCTCAGGACTCGACTGGAGAGCTCGGGAGCTGGGCCATGAGGAGGATTGGACCGGTACGTGAGCAGCTAATCATGGCAAGGGCGATCATACTCAAACTGGATCAGCTTTTGGACAGCGGCTCGCTCACCGAGTCTCAGCGGCGGCTGCGCGCTAGTCTCAAAAGGAAGTGCCTGGGTCTTTCCTCTCTCGACCGTACCATCGCCCGCCAGCGTGCGAGGGTGCGGTACATTGCGGAGGGCGATGCGAATACGAAGTACTTCCATCTTCTGGCGCGAGGCAGAAGACGAAGGAACATGATCACCCGGCTCAAGGTGGATGGGGCTTTCACCTCCGACGTCGAGGTCATGGAGAAGGCACTGTACTAGCATCTAAATGGGGTCTTTGGCAACACGAGCCAGCTTCACAGCACCGTGGATTTCCAAGCCATTGGCATTGAGCAACGTGATATGTCAGGGCTGGATGAGCCGGTCACGGAGGAGGAAGTGTGGAACGCCATTCTGGCTATGCCAGCTGACAGAGCGCCGGGTCCAGATGGGTACACCGGCGCATTCTACAGTCGTCTTGGCAGATCATCAAGAAGGAGGTCATGGAGGCCATAAACGCGGTGCTCTTCGGCGACTCCAGGTCCTTCGGCAGGCTGAATGGTGGATTGATCGTGATGCTGCCCAAGTCCGCGGATGCGAATGAGCCAGGGCAATTTCGACCGATCTCCATGGTTCACAGCATTGCCAAGTTGATATCAAAGATCTTGGCGCTCAGGCTAGCACCCTTCATGAATGAGATCATCTCACCGAACCAAACGGCGTTCATCCGTGGAAGGGCGATCCACGACAATTACAAATATATTCAGCGCGCCGTCGTCATGCTGCGGAAGAAGAAGTCACCCAAGCTACTGCTCAAGCTTGATGTCGCGAAGGCCTTCGACACCGTCGAGTGGCCATTCCTTTTGGATGTGCTCCAAGCGATGGGATTCGGGGAGTAGTGGAGAAAGTGGATTGCGTCGCTGCTGTCTACAGCAACTTCCAGGATATTGCTCAATGGTAGACCCGGGCCGGCGATCCATCACAAGAGGGGTGTTCGCCAAGGTGACTCCCTGTCGCCATTGTTATTCATCATCGCCATGGAAGTTCTTGCCAAGCTTTTCATGGCGGCCAGTCAACACGGGGTGCTTCGAGATATAAGCAGGGATCGGATCCGGTACCAATGCAGCATTTATGCTGATGATGTGATTCTGTTCGCGCACCCCACCGTGCACGAGGCGACAGCAATCAGAGGGATTTTGAACATGTTCGCAGAAACTTCTGGGCTCCGAACAAACTTGGCCAAGTGCTCCATCACCAACATATTTGGCGCTGACAATGACATGCTAGACATCCAGCAAGTACTGGGCTGCCAGATCACCCAGTTCCCAATCAGGTACTTGGGATTGCCTTTGAGCTCCACCAAACTTCCGAAGGAGCATGTCAGGCGAACTGTCGAGGCTGTGGCGAGGCGGCTGCCGCCAAGTCACGGTCCTCTCATGGCGAAGAGTGGCCGGCTGGTGTGGATCAAGTCGGTGCTCTCCGCGATCCCGGTGTACTGCATGATCGCCGATGGCCTTCCCCCATGGGCGCGTGCAGAAATAGACACCATCTGCCGGCGATTTCTTTGGTGTGGCAAGGAGGGGGATGCCCGTGGCAAATGCATGGTAGCGTGGAAGACGTGCTCAAGACCAAAAGAGCTCGGGGGGCTAGGCATCACCGACCTCAAACTGGCGAACACGGCGTGTGAGGCCAAATGGCAGTGGCTTCAGAAGATAGACAGCGAACGGGCTTGGGCAAACCTACCGCTCAAACTGTCGGGTGAGGCCATCGACTTCTTCAGGGCTTCGACATACACGATCGTTGGCAATGGCCGGAACACCATGTTCTGGCAGGATAGCTGGATCAATGGCATGTCCGTCAAGTCCTTGGCCCCAACACTGCTGCAGTTCGTCCCTCGACGAGTCATCAACAGACTAACGGTTGCAGAAGGACTGGACAACAGGCGTTGGATCCGAACAATCACCGGGGGAGTCACCGTGCCAGCGGCCGCGGAGTACTTGCAACTACGACACATGGTGGACAGGGTGGCCATCACCGACGCTCCGGACAGATTGGTGTGGAGATGGGCTTCGGATGGGGTCTTCACGGTCCGATCAGCCTACCAGGCACTCCACGTCGGGTCCCATCCGATTCCAGGCTGTGTGCGAATTTGGAATCTTTGGGCACCTCTGAAGGTGAAGCTGTTCCTTTGGCTTGCGGTGCGGCGGCGCCACTGGACGGCCGACCGCAGGCGACGTCATGGACTCGACGCCCACGACAAGTGCTGGCTATGCGATCAGGAACTGGAATCAATGGATCATATCGTCGTTGAGTGCAGCTTCGCGCGCCAGGTGTGGTATGAGGCGGCTTCCGAGCTTGGCGCAAACCTGCAGCTACAGCCGGCAGGAGCCATCTACGGCTGGTGGGAGACTTGGCGGGCGCTGTGGCCACAGCAGTTCGCCAAGGGTGCTGACACTCTCTTCGCGCTCATCGCCTGGGAACTGTGGAAGGAGCGTAACGCAAGATGTTTCAGAGGGGCGGCCACGCAGGTTCACGCTGTCAAGGCTGCCATCAAGCTCCAGGCGCAGCTGTGGATCCTCGCGGGCGCCAAGGGATTAGGGAGTTTAGTGCAACGAGTAATCGCTTGAACAAAGTTGTTCCCGGGGCATGTTCTTTCATCGATCTTTCTGTAAAAGCCCCGTTGTAAAAACCTTTCTCTCTTAATACAAAAACGCGCAAATCTTTTGCGTGATTGAGAAAAAAAAAAAAAAAAAGACTAAGACTAAAAAATTACAAGGCATCGAGCCACTGAAGAATGGAGGGATGCAGGCTATGTTTGATTCTGATCAGATGGTCAACTTGGTAGAGAGAAAATGGTACACGGTAATGTGTTCTATCGATATCACTTGGTCAGAATGTTGCTGGTGACGGCTATGCTGGCAAGGCACTCAGACTTGTGACCCCGCATATATTCCATCCAACCAATGTGCACCGGAGGCGAGCCTCGAGTTCATACATAGCGTAGATAATGTTGTGCACTTAGACGTGCTCCACCCAGCCCACTTGATATATGGAGACACAAAATACAGATCTCATTTTTAGATAATATAAAGCACAGATCGCAGGATCGGTCTCTGAACCATCCGGGGCTGAGGTTTGTATGAAGATGGGGAAAACATTCGATCAGGCACAAATTGCTGACTTTTGAGTAGACACGATTTGATCCCACGCCTCTTGAGCCTTGGCCACAACACCCTGGTACCAGCATGCATCAGGAAGAGTATTGTGCATGCATGACCAAACTGGGCAGCATTCCTCATCTAAGCATTTCATCGAACAACTCGCAGGCGCTCACAAATAAGAGAGCGGGGGCAGCAGAGAAGAAACCGAGACAGTGGGCGGCGGCGGCGTGCAGGCCCCGTACGTGTAGGGTGGTGGCGCTGCATGCGCCCGCGCTTCCTCCCGCCGCCTGCATCCCCACGCCATTGGTGGGGCACGAGGTCGTGGACCGGCAGTTTGGCGTCTCGGTCGCGCGAAGGAGGGGAAGCCGCGCGGTTGGATTAGTTTAGCGATGACATGATTCCCGGGTCCTTTTAGCGGAGAATCAATCCTTTTCCTCATACTTTTATCTGCCGCATTCTAGATTTTTTTTAATTATAATAAAAATAGCATGAATCCGATACCATCGGTATCTCATATTCCTCCATTCCAAATTATAAGGCATTCCAAGAATCTTGGAGAGTACAAACATTTTCAAGTTTGACCAAAATTATAGAAAAAACTACAATAACTTGTGACATCAAATAGATATGCAATGAAACTATAAGTAATGAAGAATCTAATGGTACTTAGTTGTCATCATAAATACTATTATTTTATCATATAAAGTTTAGTCAAACTTGAAATGGTTTGACTCTCAAAGATTCTTGGAATGCCTTATAATTTGGAATGGAGGAGTACAAAACAATGAAACATAGTACTAGCTGGAACCATCTAAAGTATTGGTGCTATTAAATACTGATTGTATTGATTTAAATATTAATAACATATATAAGTTAATCTATTTGAATGTAATGACTAAACAATATTAGTTTTAAAATTCTACATAATACAAAATCATTTGCATACTACACTTTACATAGAATTTAAAATTTTAAACTTAAAAGCTATTTTGATGTTTGTGCTTATGGTAATTAGTAGTATGTGTTCTATCTTAAATGCAAAGAAGCCATGGGGGCCAAGGCTGAGAGCCTGAGACCGAGCCCAGATCAACCGAAGGCAGAAAAAATTACAACAGAGATTTTGCCTTTTTATTATTAGAATAGATCAAGGATTTTTTTATTCTTTTTCTTTCAATATTTGTCCTGAGTCGGTTGTATTCTATCTTAATTTATTCTTCTATTTTTTCTAGAGTCTGATCTTATTCCTCTTGGTCTTCCCGCCCGTTTCTTTATGCTCGTTTGGGTCTCTCCAATCTATTCTATCATGGAGAGATTTGTTTAAATTTTCTTCCTTCTATTTTTTAGTATTATCGTATGTCTTTTGTACCAGATTTTTTTTTGTTTTTTCCTCCCTTTTTCAAGAGTCCGATTGTATATTTTACTTCGGATTTTTTTTTAGTCCCATCATGTTCCTTCTAGTCTCCTTGTCGTTTCTAGTATCACTAGATTTGTTTTCCGACACCGACACATACTCGGACAAGCGAAAGAAAAAAGGCGGACTGAAATTTTGCCAATTTATTATTAGATATAGATATAGATTAGGATATTGCTTTATTAAACAAATAATTTTTAAATTAAGTTACTAATATTCATATGATCTAATGTTTAAATCAAAATGCTTTAAGACAGCAACTTATAAAAATTCATTTGTCATGAGTCTTAGTATAACTTAAAGTGAGTTGTAAGTGTCATTACTATATGGTTTGCTAAGAATATATTTCCATGCTAGATAAGTGTCATTTGTCAAACAATGTAAGTTTTAACTTATGGATGTTCAATCATTGTTCATAATAGCTTATATTAGCATTTACATGTAGATTTGAGTGATTTTTGTTAATTCTTTACGGTTGAAGTTGATAATTTAAGTATAATATATTACTTTACATTGTCTTTCACAATGCTATATTTATGTAGTTTGAGTGCAAACCTAGACGTGAAAGCATTATATTTATAGATAGAGATGGATAATTTATAAAAAAAATGATATGGGATTAGTTAATTATCTTTTTCTTATTGTGGAGTTTGAAAATTTTCATATGGGCATTATTGATAACTCCATGAATCATGATTTTCTATTTTTTAATTTAGTGACATTATAATTAAGTTAATACCCGATGGCAATAAGAATTATATCAAAACTTATTTGTGTGAAGTAATCTAAGAACATTAAAATTTAAATTAAAATTAACCTAAACGACAATAAGGATGAATCACATACGTTGTTAAGAAATGAATTAACTATAATTATATGATCTAGCAAGATGACCCTACCATTAGCTAACTTATTTTGCCAGCTCCAGCATTGATATATATGTCATAGATGCTGGACATCATGGTACCATTGCTGTTGCCTCCTTCCCTTTCTTGATGTAGATCCCCTCATCGTCCATACGATGTTGGCACATGTATGTTCTTCCATCCCCTCGATGCGGCTGGATCGAATGTCAATCAGTGTACGACTAGATTTTGGTGCCTGGTGTTTGGTATGATGCCAGCTTCGAATTCTTTGTGTATGCTCAAGTTCTAAATGGAAATTGTCACCTCATACTTGTCGAAGTAGGTGAAGTTAGTTTGGTGCAACTGGAATGTTAGCCGGACCACTCGCACTGTCATCGTGTCAGTGCCGGTTGGTGTAGCGTTGAAGTAGACGGAGTCAATGTGGCATCGCTTGTCTTGTTAGTGTCCACATATGTATGTTCGGTGTTTGCCAGTAGGTAGTCAACGTAGCATCGCCTTCCTCATTGATATTCGCTGGTTGATACGTCTGCCTCGGTGTTGGTCAGCAAGTAGTTAGTGTACCGTCACTTTCTTCGTGTGGCGCCATTAGTGGGGTAGGACCTTTCACACATGTCATCCATACTTATCTCGACATAGTCTGGTGTGAAACATAGTACTAGTTAGAACCATTTAAAAGTATTGATGCTAGTAAAGACTGATTACATTGATTTAAATACTACTAACATATACCAAGTCAATCTATTTAAAAGTAATGACTAATATTAGTTTTAAAATTCTACATAACTAATTTTAATATAGATATTTTTGTTAATTACTATTAGTATGATCATCTGCGTAGATTACACTTTAAATACAAAGTTAAAGCTAACCTATTTTGAAGTTTGTGCTTATGGTAATTAGTAGTATGTGTTTTATGTAATTATGACTTATAGTTAATATTACTAAAATTATACTTTTTTTATTATTTTTATATGAGTATTTCTACCAAAATTAATTATTAAGACCACCAACAATATTATTTCGATAGTAGTTATATAGTTAATATGACAAAAAATGTTCCTTAAATATGCTACACTGACGGTAGTTGTGCCAATGAGATAAAACCACCTATCAAAATTGTTCGATCTAGCCTAGATGTATTCGTATTCATCTCAATCTAAACGTGGAGTAGGTGACCGCGAGTGCATTCAATTAAAGGTCTGGTTTAGTTCCCAAATTCACCTCCTAAAATTTACTATGCAGAATTTCTATTCCCCATCACATCGAAACGTTTGCATGACACGACAGATAAATATAGATGAAATCAAAAACTAATTACACAGTTTTGTTGTACTTTACGAGACGAACATTTTAAGCCTAATTAATCAATGTTTGGACAATTTTTACCAAATAAAAACAAAAGTTGCTACAGTTGACGGGACGTGCTACAGTCCCGAATTGGGTGACCCGATTTGGGAACTAAACATGGCCAAAGATTACTATATACTAGTAGATTTTATTTTATTTCGTCATTGACTTGTACGTTGACTGACTCCAGTCTAGTACTTCTGGCTGACAGTTCGTCGCAGTGCAGAGTGGAGACGCGGAGGAAGCATTCCTTGCTCAGATCCATGGCGGCTGGGCTCCTGTCGCCCCTCCTCTCGTCCGCGGGCAAGCTGCTCGACCTTCTCCGCAGCCGGCCTCCATGTTCCGGTCCTGCTCCAAGCGGGCGGTCGTCTACAGTTTCCGCCGATGTGCAGCGGCTGGAGCGGCTGCTGAGGCGGATCCAGGCCACGCTTGACGACGCCGGGGAGCGAGAGGTCCGGGACAGCTCCGTCAAGCTGTGGATCGAGGAGCTCACGGACTTGGTCCGTGACGCAGAGGACGTCCTCGACGACCACCGGTACGAGCTGCTCCGGCGCCAGGTCCAAGAACGCCAAGAAGCCGCGGCGGTGGCGACGGCGGCGGCGGCGGCCTCGTCTGCATCTGCAACAGTCAAGCGGAAACACGACGGCGAGGGCGAGGATGGCAGCATCTCTGAGGTGACACATCTTCTCGTTGTTTTTTTTTCTTGCTCCTTTCCAAGGAATTTATTAAAGTTTCTTGCTTGCCGGCAAATAAACGTTGGTTGTTAATTTGCAGATGCTTCGGAAGATCACACGCCGGTTCGAGATCTCTGCAGATCGTGCCGCCGTGCAGCTCAGGCCAGAGGAGGAGGACGGTGGCACTAGTGAGGTGATAAACTTTCTTGCTAAATTTGCATTTACTCCCAATTACTTGCGTGCTGGTGAATAACCATAAATCAATTTGCAGCAAATCGGGGACATCGCACATCGGCACAAGGAAATCTCTACAGAGGATGAGCATTGTGGCATCAGTGAGGTAACCCATATTCCTGATGCAGTTCCACCCAATTACACACTTGCTGACAAATAACCACCACTTGAATTGCAGCGAATCAGGGAGCTCACATGCAGGTTTGAGGAGATATCTAGGGATCGAGATGCCCTGCATCTTGGACCAGAGGATGGCGAAAGAACTTCTGGGAGGGACTCTTGGAGTAGAACGACGAGCCACCTCCTGGATGAATCCCTTGTTTTTGGTAGGGCGAAGGAGAAAGAGAGCATCATAGAGTCAGTGCTATCTTTCAGTCAGGGCAGCGGAACTCATGTTCTACCAATTGTTGGTATGGGCGGCATTGGAAAGACCACGATGGCACAGATGGTTTATAATGACAGTCTAGTCCGTGAAAGTTATGATCTCACAGGTTGGGTTCATGTCTCCCAAACATTTGATTTAGTCAGGCTAACAAGTGCAATCACTGAATCCCTGACAAGGAAACCATGTAACTTCAATGAATTAAGCTGCGTTCATGACGTTCTGAAGAGAGCGGTAAATGGAAAGAGAGTGTTCCTAGTGCTGGATGATCTATGGGATGGATGGCAAGATTTGTTGTGTCCACTCAAGTCTGCTAGAAATCTGACAGTCCTGTTGACTACTAGGAGTAAACAGGTGGCACGCCTTGTGCAAACAGTTGAACACGTTGTCCTTGACTCATTACCTGATGAGCATTGCTGCTTATTGTTCCAACGCTGTGCTTTTGGGGACAGTATGATGGATGAACAATATAGTTTGGTTCAGGTTGGTAGGAAAATTATGCAAAAGTGTGGTGGACTACCGTTGGCAGTTAAGGTGATAGGTTGCATGTTAAGGTCCAAGATGGACATGCAGATTTGGATGGAAATATTGGAAAGTGACTTTTGGGAGTATTCAGATGATAATGAAGAGATCTTCTCTGCACTCAGGTTGAGCTTCTATCGACTGCCAGCAAGGTTGAAACCTTGTTTCTTGCTATGTGCTTTATATCCAAAAGGTTGGCAATTTACCAAGGTTGAAATGATTCACTTATGGGTTGCTCAAGGTTATATCAATCCTACTAAATGCAAAACATCAGAAGAAGTCGCTGCCGATTACTTCAACGAGTTGATTGAAAGATCTTTAATTGAAACATGTGTTGGCCCCACTTGTGTTTCTGATTACTTCGAAGAGTTTCAAAAAATGCAACACAGATCATTTCTTTTCAACTATAGCCTGAACTTTGCTGAGCTACATAGAATATCATTTCTTGAAACTTTGGGTGAAAGAACAAGTAATACAACTCCGAATCCAGCACTTGTGTCAATTCAATGGTTTAGGTTGCATGATATGACTTGGGACCTTGCAAAATCTCTGTCCAGCCACATGTTCTCTGCTATGCCTCATGATGGAGGTAGTCTAAGGGTGTCAAATAAAGTTCAGCACTTATTTATCAGTCAAGGATTATCAATGGCAGATCCAAGGATTATCAATGGCAGATCTAAGGATTATCAATTGGACCATTTACGTACACTGGTCTTAGAATCCTTTGACTTTGTGACCTTTTCTGACTATATTGGCATACATAAATTTGCATACCTGAGGGTTCTTGTATTAGGTTGTTGTCTATTTTCTGGGTCCATATCTTGTATCCAGAATCTGAAGCACTTTTGCGCTATCTCCGCGTATGTCCTCTTGCAATCAAACCTAACCCGGAGCTCTCCAAAAGGGGAAATACCAAACCCGATTTCTTTCCGGAAACAATATGCAATCTTTACAGCCTAGAGAAACTGGTCATAACTCTTCATACACAATTATGCATTAAGTCTTGTGATCTTGTCAGTCTAAGATACCTTCACCTCTCTGTTGACTCCAATTCTTTGTCATTTCTTCAATTTTGTGAGCTTTATAACTTGGACACGTTGTGCTTGGATCGCTGCTATGGTATTACAGAGCTCCATATATGCATTGGAAACCTCAAGAAGTTGCGACGCCTTCAGCTTTCTCAAATTTCAGTAATCAAGTTGAATCATGATTCTTTCCAATGTCAGAATGATAACAGTAAATGCCAGCAAATGGAGGTAACATTTCCTGCTCTGGAGGAGCTAGAATTTGATGATTTGTTTGCTCTACAGGACTGGTGTGGACTGCAGGACTCAGATTGTCCAAAGTTGCAGACCATCACTATAAGAAACTGCCATAAACTAAGAAGAATACCTTATTTTGGTTCTATCAGAAAGCTAGTGTTAAGCAAGTTAGCGCTCACAGATCTCCAGCTTTCAGTCCATAGTGTACCATCTCAGCTGCAAATTCTTGATATCCGAGAATGTCAGAACCTGACTTCCTTGGTGGGGCTGGAAAGTCTTTGTTCCCTTGGGAGCTTATATATTGCTAACTGTCCTGAACTCATTGTCACTCCTAAAACGAAGCTGCCATACACGCCTCATCATGTATTCATTCATGAGTGCTTTGGAATGATGGAATGGTGTGGCGAACAGGGCTTCTACTATCAGGTCTTATGTTATTCTTGGATATTATTTTAAATTGCTTTGTTACTCATAAGCTATCTTTTTTTCCCATCATTAAATCATTTTTTGTGATTCCTTGCTTTATATTGTCGAAGTTGTTTATAGTAATTTGATCTTATGGCATAGGTTGCTCTTACCAATTACGATGTACTTTTTTTTTTTTGCGTATAACACAACATCTAACTGGGTAAATTTTGATGGATCGTCAACCACCTTTAGATACCATGTCAATTGGCACCACGTACACGGATACACGGTATCATTTGCAGTTTGTCCCAAGCTGTCATTAATGGTTTTTTTTTTTTTTTTTTTTTTTTTTTTTTTTTGGTGGGCCAGTCCTTAAGGGCAGTGAAAAATGAAACTATATTGTGGAATACTTGGTTATGGAAATACATGTTCTGTAACTATTAGAGATGGTCCTTATATGACTTTGTATTATACTCATATTCTAATAGAAACTTATTTCAATAAAGATTGTGGAGAGAACAATTGGCAATTCCATAATGTGTTGTGATCCTAATGATAGTAGTCACTGAACTATGGATGTACTAGCCATCCAGATGGATCTGCAAAGTTGTTTTCCTTCTATGTCTATGTAATATAGTTACTGTTTGACTTGTGCAATTCATGAGTACTAAATATTAAATATAATATTAATGATGAAGCTCACTTTGTTCAGTAATGAAGCTCACCCTATTGTTTTTCCCCTACTGAACAGGATTCTAAAACGAAGGTTTCCTATATAAAAAAGGCAAGGGAGTATGGGGGCAGCATTGCTTATTTCAAATCCTGTCGACACCTCTATCTAGATATTTGCCCCGAGGAGGGTCCAGAACTCGTTTTGTCACTTGACAATTGGTTGCCATCAGAAGTGCGGCTCTTAGAGGTTGTTGATTTAAAAAGTTCCAGGGCTATTCCATCCTCCAATGGAGGTCTTTCTGTCCTTCGTGGGCTGGAGATCAGAGGATGCCCAAAACTTCTAGCTTTAGTGGGTTTGGAGAATCTGGACCTTCTCAACAGCTTGGTTTTAGCTGATTGCCCTTTGATTTATATATTGCCTGAAATGAAGTTCCCGCCAAGGTTAACATCTTTAGTAGTTCACGGGTGTCATAAGCTTATATCTCTCCACTTAGATGCCAATCATGAAACGTTGGTTGAACTTGAAGTATCAGATTGCCAAGAATTCATGCACATTGGAGGTCTGGAGCATCTAATAAATCTGGAAAACTTGGTACTGCTTCATTGCCTTGTACTTGAGATTCAGGAACTGCTGCCAGTCATTCCTGAATTCGTTTCTATATTCCTGTGTCCCAAATTGAAGAAGTGGTGCGAAATCCAAAGTATTGAATATGTGGTAAGCTTGTTGTGGCATTATTACTTCAGTTACTTGTTGCTTTGCTTCTTAGTTTATTTCTCCTTTCCTTTTGGTGATCTGCTGAGGTGCTGTTCATGTCATACAGGAAAACCTGCCAGACTCACCGTGAGTGCCTGATCACCTGTGTATGTAACACCACGATGATTGATCAAAGCTGACGAGATCAGATGGAGAGGTGGCTGTTTGTAATGGATGGCAGACGCTCCAATGAGGAAATAAAAGGTCTCAAAGTACAGATCTGCTTCGGGGATGTGGTCTGTATGTTGACCTTCCTTGTCGTAGAGTTGTTTGTGGTCATCTTGTAAGCTCGCTTATTATTCCATTAGAACGGTTGATGCAAGGTAGTAGGTACTAGGGGTGTGTTTGAGTCATCTGACGTGATTGTAGTAGGTGTGTTCTATATGTGGACCTTGCTTGTCGAAGAGTTGTTT
Source organism: Themeda triandra (assembly GCA_018135685.1). Classification (NCBI taxonomy): domain Eukaryota; kingdom Viridiplantae; phylum Streptophyta; class Magnoliopsida; order Poales; family Poaceae; genus Themeda; species Themeda triandra. The sequence goes on along the minus strand of JAENPR010001532.1, from coordinate 96,273 downwards.
GAGCCACCTCACGCGATCGTCAGTGCGCCATGGCACAGTCAGCGCCACATTGGCGACACCATGTTGGCCAAAAGCCAACTCTCAAACCATTATGGACCGAAGTGACACACTTGAACAATGTTAGAATGATAGAAATGTATTTTGAGAGTTTGTAGACCTGAGTGGCACACTCGAACAATATTAGGGTGCTAGAAATGTGTTTTGAGAATCTGTTGATCCAAGTGATACATGGAGACAACAAGTCCAGACCAACCATGCATTTAATAGCTCTAGAAAAAACAACTGAGAGTTCTGTTATAACGAGGCGCGATAAAACAGAGGATTCGGAAGGCACCAAGGAGTTGGACGGTTGAAACGAAGAGAACGAAAACAGAGAGAAATCGGAAGGCACGAGGCACAGGGAGTCGGGCGGCAACGAACACCCAGGCAGGGTCACGTAGGCAAGGAGCCGGGCGTCGCGAGCGTGGTCTTTGGCGAGTGGGCTACTGTCGCCTCTCCTTTCATCTGCGAGCAAGCTGCTCGACCTTCTCCGGAGCCGGCCTACAGGTTCCTGCCCTTCTCCAAGCGGGCGGTCCACAGTTTCCGCTGATGTGCAGCGGCTGGAGCGTCTGCTAAGGGCTGATCCAGGCCACGCTTGACGACGCCGGGGAGCGAGAGGTCCGGGACAGCTCCGTCAAGCTGTGGATCGAGGAGCTCACGGACTTGGCCCGTGACGCAGAGGACGTCCTCGACGACCACCGGTACGAGCTAGCTAGAGCTACTCCAGCGCCAGTTCCAAGAACGGCAAGGCGCTGCCGCCGCAGCATCCACAACGACGGTCAAGCGGAAGCACGACGGCGAGGATGGCACTATCTGTGAGGTAACACATCTTCTCGCTGCTTTTCTGCCCATTTCATGGAACCTCAACTCTTATTTGGTTGCCGGTAAATAAGCATCAGTTCATTTGCAGGCAGTCAGGAAGATCACACGCCGGTTCGAGATATCTACTGATCGTGCCGCCGTGCACCTCAGGCCAGAGGAGGACGGTGGCACCAGTAAGGTGATAAAGTTTTTGCTACATTTCCTCCCAAATTTCTTGCGTGCTGGTGAATAACCATAGGGCTTGTTTGGATCCCTTCGTCATTTTGGAGGAATTGAAATCTACTTAATGGATTAGGCTATTTGGCTTGGAATTTAAAATTCCAAAACTTTTCAAACTTCACATATGAACTATCTCAAATTCATAGGATGGGAGATGGAAATGGATTCTATGAATCACCCATGCTATGTTTGTACTCTCCAACTTTATTAAAGTTATAGAAATTATATAGTCTATCTCAAATATATGCCTAAAGTATATTTTATCATGATGAACTCAATTCCAAGGATTCAAACGGGGCCTAATTGAATTTGCAGCAAATGGGGGAGATCGCTCAGTGGTTCAAGGAAATCTCTACAGATGGAGCAGCCCCGCAGCTTAGGACAGAGGATGAGCATGGTGGCGTCTCTGATATGTATATATATACTTGAACCTGTGCACAGGCTTGGTATGGAATGCGGCGGAACATGTTCGTGGATTTATTGGCGCATAAAAGAAATGGATATTTCTGCTGATATAAATGATATAAAACATTATCTCAGCCACGTTACGGAAAGATCTATAATCTATACTATAGCTTGAGACGTCACGCTCTCTCTGACTGCTTTTCTTTAACTTTTGCTTTTTTGATTAAATGTCACTTATCATGCGATTAGTGTGTTTCCATTACTCAAGCTTAGTTACCCCGACCTAGTTTTGTATAAATTCTAAAACATCAAATTTTCTGGAACGAATCGAGAGAGTACTAATCATAAAATGCGAAGCCTGCCCGCACTTGCTTGGCTTGGCCTTTCTTCCCGCCAAACCGGCCTTGCAGCTGTGGTAGATACGTGGCCTGTCCGGTGGTGATGTTCACGTTAAAAAGGGTCAGCGCAACGTCAAAATCAGCCTCGCCATGCACCTGCTTGCTGCCATGCACCTGCTTGCTGGTCCACCCACAAGTGGTTGCGGAAAAGCTGCGACGGTGGCGCTTGGTCCTTGCCGGCAGACACGACGGCTCTGGTCGCCTCCACCCAGTTGCGGTTTACTGTTGAGTAGTTCGCGCGGGCCGTAGGGAAAGAAAAAAAAAAAAAGGCCTGGCGATAAACAGTAATAGACCCGGGAAGGAACAGTAATAGACCCGCAATGGAACAGTAATGGGCCCGTTAGTAAATAGTATCGGGCCTCAGGGACAGTGACAGACCCGGTAAGGAACAGTAAAACCGCTACTGTGGATGAACAGTGAGCTGAGCCTGTGGCGGGGTCCGGTACTGTAGATCTACGGGGACACTGTAGCTAAAAGGGTCGCCAAATTTAAAGCTTTTAAGATGCCAACTGTATATTGGTGCCAACTTTATATAGGATAACCTAGTATACTGGTGCCAACTTTTGAGTAGTTCGTACATATATATATAATGCCGGTTAACCGTTTTTCATAACGAGTCCAAATCGGACATACCGTGCCTCATATCGTACTCCCTCCGTTCCAAAATAAATATCGTTTTAGATTTTCGTACCACAAGTTTGACTCAATTTATAGGAAATACGTGCAATATTTATATCTTCAAATAAATTTATTAGAAAACTAGACGTAAAGATCATTTCGATGATACTAATTACTTAGCATAAATATTCATATATTTTAATATATAAATACCGGCGATTGTTTTTTTCTAAGCGAGAACGACACTTATTTTGGGATGGAGGGAGTACACGTTTTCAAGTCCCAGGATCCTGTTTCTGTCACGCACTTCCGAGTCAAATGAAAAATATTTTGTGTTGTTTTTCTGAAATCCCATGATTTACCATGGCGGACACTTTAGGCGTGTTTGGGAGAGGGCGCAAAGGGTGGCTCGAGCCCATGGGCTGCAAGCTCCCTTGTTTGATGCGCGGTTACTGTTATTGGGCCTGCCTCGCACGCTCCTCAAAGCACCCATGGGCCCGGCTCTCGGGAAACGGCGGGGCGGGGGGGGGGTGTGGAGGTATAAACTCCATATACCCTCACGGCCTAGTTTGGGCCGACACGCTATCGCCCGCGCCGGCCCATCAAGCTTCAAGACCGATCGGCTCGGCGGTCGGACAAATTTAAAACAGTAAGAATATCGAAGACCGACAAGGAGGACAAGACCTAGCTAAGATAGGAAAGTTTAGACTTGTAAAGTATATAAACTTAGTACCGATAGGCTAGTTCCGACTTGTAACCTTGCTCCCGCGATATATAAGGAGAGCAAGGACCCCCATGCTGGGGACGAGAATGCGGCATAACGCACGACTCATACATCCACATCATAATCGAAACAGAGAGCGGGACTAGGGTTTTACGCATCTTTGCGGCTCCGAACCTGGGTAAACCTCGTGTGATTGCTCCCTGTTTACGTCATGCTCGTAATCTCGGTGCGCCTTCCGCCAATCCATTACCGGTCAGGGCATACCCCTGGTCGGACTATCGCCGATATTTCGTCGACAGTGGCGCGCCAGGTAGGGGGTGCGCACCGAGATTTCACGTCGATCAAGATGGTTTCCTTCCCGGCTTCCATGACTTTCGAAGCCGGCCTCACCTTCACCATTGGGACGATGACCTGGACAACCGCTCCAAACACCTCATACATCGAGAGTCCGCCCTCGATCCTAGCTCCACAAAGCAATGAAGGCACAAATCCTTTGCCTCCTCGGTACAAGGCATCATCATCAAAGCTCGAGTTATCAGAACTCCAGCCTTTTCTTCTAGGCACCAATCAACCACCCCAGACGAAAATTGGGCCGATCTGTTCAAGCAACTCATGATCAACGGGATAGGCTCATGGAGTTTTTTGCTCGGTTTGGATCTATCCAGTTGAATCAAAGCAAGAATCACCTACTATCCTTCAACGAGACCAAGCGCCAACAAAACGCCCAACAAAAATCATCGGATCGCAAGATCCTAGATCCAAGGGTTGCATCACCGTTCCCATACGGGTTGCCAAACACCGCGACCTATTCAGCCACCAACTTTTAGCGAGATTACCTCAAAGGCTACAACCGAATCCCCGATCCGCATCCGGATATGATCGGCTACGCTTTCGACGCACCCGCGGGACATATCGTCAACCATGTGCGCCTCGAAGAAGTCACGGACGACCAATCTCCGGAGAGAAAACACGTGACGTTACTCCGAGACACGCCCGGACTCGACGATTACTACAATATCTTAGAACTCTCGGGATCTGCCCATACGATGGTCTACTCTGACAACGAAGGAGAGGTACAATCTGCAAATAACAGCACCAAGCGTATCGACACTACTCCAGATCTACAACTCACCGTATTCCGACCAGAGGAACATGAGGAAATTCAGTCAGAGATCCATAACCCGGCCAAATCCACTCAAGAGTTACAGCAATTCCCATCCTTCCCTCCCAGCCTAGGGAACGCAGTATGTCATGTTAGTGACAACGAGGTCACCATCAATGGAGAAACCGACGAACAAAGGCAACAGCGAGAGGGTCGAAACGCAGCCCGGGAACAACGGAGGCAAAACGAAGCCGCAATCCAGGCAGCTGCCGACCAAGATCGTATGGTCGGACGACGCAGGGGTTTTCGGCGAAATCTTGCTGATGATTTCGACCTTGTAAACGAAAGACAAGTTCACACAACCCCAAGTGCTAATCCGGCGTTGCTATTGACCGCCTCAAGACGGCCAACATTCCTCAAACTCCCCAAATTGAGGAAGCGATTGATTTTCTAGTAGCCGCTAAAGCTCAAGTGAACCATATGAGAGAACAAGCGCGCCCGGCCGCATCTCTCGAAGCCACCGGCCGCGTAGTTTCTTCAGCAACCAAATCCCAGACTCTAGAGAGGGAGGTGCTAACAACAATAACTACGAAGACGATGCAGAGAGTTGTGGAAATTTTCCTCACAACAGATTTCACCAGAGACACAATAGAAGACAGATCAACCACAGAGACAACAGAGATTGTGGTCAACCCTTCAATCACCATCATGATGAACAATATGACGACAATGACCTCCGAGCAGTCATCAACAACCGATACCGAGCTCGCATGGACGCCTCAGGACCAAAGCCTTATTCGGCTACCCTACGAGAGGTAGTCTCGGCCCAAAAGTTTCAGGATACCGAGACATCAAAACGTACGATGGCAAGGTCGACCCGAGCACTTGGATCCTCTTATACGAAGTAGCCGTACGAGCAGCGGGAGGGGATGAACACGTCATGGCCAATTACCTCCCTATCGTACTCGACAAAGGGCCGAATAATTGGTTATTACGACAACGAGAGGGGTCGATTCACGGCTGGCCTCAACTGCGACATCTCTTCATCGAGAACTACGAATAACATGCCGCGGCTGGCACTAAGTACGATCTAGCAAAGATCGTCGATTACCCGAATGAACCACTACGTCACTACATACGACGCTTCTCAGAAGTCTGGACGACAATTCCAGACATTTCAGCAGTCGAAGTCGTATCCCTTTTCGTACAGGGATTACGACAACCCGGAAATATTGATCTACGAAAAGAACTTTTGAGAAGACAACCCACTACAACCGACGAGATGTTCAGAATAGCCCGTGAATTCGCTCGCGTTGACGATGCCATGCAACAATTGCCCGAAACCGGACAAGGATACGAAACTTCAGAAGAAACGATGACATAGAAAGAGATTTGCAATGCAAAGACATGCGCGAAACGACAGACGTGACAATAACCGTCGCAATGAACGACGACACGACAATCGCATACAAAACAATTATAGCGAGACACGAGATCAACGCGTCCATTCGGTGCCACCTAGCGAGAGAAAAGAAGCGAGACTTCGATCCGAATATGAGAAGATTCTAGGCCGGGACTGCCCTAAACACCCGGGAAAAGGGCATACCATGGGCGAGTGTCGCGGATTTACAATTTTCGGTAGGGCAGCCGCCAAGAAACAGAGATTAATAAAACAAAGTAAGGAGAAACGCCCCGAACGAAGGACAAGGCCGAGGAAGAAGAAGAAGACAGCGACAAAGATCCTCGCATCGGTTCAACGAGCCCACCAAACACTTGTCGGCTATGATTTTTGGCGGCAAAGTTGGTCTCGAAAACTCGCGGGACAAAAAGTTACTAAAAAGGAGGATCATGGCAATCGCTAAGACCGATGGACCAAATACAGACATTAAAGCTCCAGCCTGGTCGGAACAACCAGTAACCTTTAACAGAGCCGACATGTGGGCAAATATACCAGATGCCGGACGATTCCCTTTAGTACTCGACCCAGTCGTTAATCACATACGTATGGAAAGAGTACTCATAGATGGCGGCAGTGCTTTAAACATTCTATTCCTACAAGTGTTTCGCGAGCTAGGTTTAAAGATCGAAGATCTCGAACCTTATGACTCACCATTCTGGGGAGTCATGCCAGGCAAACCTTCAATGCCATTGGGAAAAATAACTCTACCTGTTCAGTTCGGAACAAGACAACACTTCAGAAAAGACTACGTCAGCTTTATTATAGCTGACTTCGAAGGCGTTTACCACGCCATACTCGGTCGACCAGGGATCGCAAAGTTCATGGCTGTCCCTCACTACGGATATCTAGTGTTAAAAATGCCAACATCAAAGGGCATTCTTTCTCTCGTAGGCAATGTGCTTATGGCTCACGATCGCGAAACAAACGCCTACGCAGCGGCCCGAATTAGCGGACCTCAAAGCCCACATGGAACAAACATGCCTTGAAGCAAAACAGATACCCGAAGCCGACCTTCGGATCCCGTCAAGCGGTCAAAAGGTCAGCCAACAAAAGCAATGACACAAAGAAGATCGAGCTCATCCCCGGAGATAAGGAGAAAACTGCTCTTATAGGAGCCAATTTAGACGATAAATAGGAAGACGCGCTCGTCCAATTCCTACGGGACAACATAAGCATATTTGCTTGGAAACCAACGAGACATGCCGGGCGTCCCAAGGGAAAAGGTCGAGCACTTCCTTAATGTCTCGAAACCACCAAACCAATCAAACAAAGATTACGACGGTTTGCTCGCGACGTAAAGGAGGTGATTAGGGTAGAAGTGTTAAAGCTATTAGCAGCTGGTTTTATAAAAGAAGTGTATCATCCCGACGGCTATCCAATCTAGTTCTTGTACAAAAGAAAAATGGCGAATGGAGAATGTGTGTTGATTATACCGATCTCAACAAACACGCCCTAAAGACCCCTTCAAATTACCTCGCATCGACGAGGTAGTTGACTCAACCGCGGAGTTGCAAACTCTTGTCTTTTTTAGATTGCTATTCCGGGTACCACCAAATAGCCCCGGCAACCCACGATCGAGATAAAAACATCATTCATCATACCTTTCGGTGCATATTGCTATACGACCATGTCGTTTGGCCTCAAAATGCTTTGCGCAACATATCAACGAGCTATCCAAGAGTGCCTCCAAAAAGAAATTTCGACCGGTTGGTCGAAGCATACGTAGACGACGTAGTCGTCAAAACAAAGGAAAACGGATCCTTAGTTCCAAACCTAGAGCGAACCTTCGCTTTAAACAAATTTCGGTGGAAATTAAACCCACAAAAATGCATTTTCGGAGTACCATCTAGGATACTACTCGGCAACGTAGTTAGCCAAGACGGCATCAAGCCAAATCCGAGAAAAAGTTAACGCGGTTTTAAAAATGACGCAACCCAAAAGCATAAAAGATATCCGTAAACTTATCTTGGATGTATGGCGGCTCTAAGCCGCTTCATATCAAGACTTGGCGAAAAAGGCCTCCCCTTTTCAAATTACTAAAGGCCAAGCAAAAATTTGAATGGACAAGCGAAGGCACAAAGCCTTCTTCGAACTCAAGATGTATTTAACATCACCTCCGGTGCTAACAGCACCTAAAGATGACGAAGAATTATTGCTATACATTACGGCTACCGATCGCGTGGTCAGCACAGTAATAGTCGTCGAACGACAGGAAGAGGGACACACATATGGTGTACAAAGACCAGTCTTCTACATTAGCGAAGTTTTAAACGACTCCAAACAGAGATACCCACACGTACAAAAACTTTTGTACGGGATCCTAATAACAAAACGAAAGTTGCTACACTACTTTGACACATATCCGATCACAATAGTAACGAAACATGCTTTGGCGACATTCTCCGCAATAAAGACGCCGGTGGTCGGATCATCAAATGGGCAATAGAGCTTAGCCCATACACATTGAAATTTCAAAGCGAACAACGATCAAATCCCAAGCTTTGGCTGATTTTCTAGTAGAATGGACGGACATGTCCCTACCTCCATTTCAAAACGAGGCCGAACGATGGGAAATGTTCTTCGATGGCTCCCTTAAAATAAAAGGAGCGGGAGCGGCGTCGTGTTCAAAGCACCAAGCGGTGATACCCTAAGATACGTGCTGCGTATCCATTTCAAAGCTTCAAATAATGCGGCCGAATACGAAGCCGCACTTCATGGCCTCAAGATAGCCATCGAGTTGGGCATAAAAAGGCTCCTCGTCTTTGGAGATTCTAATTTAGTCGTCCGCAAATCAACAAAGAATGGGACTTGTACTAATGAGAAAATGGAAGCATACGTGGCGTAGATAAGGAAGCTGGAAAATAAATTCTATGGTCGGAATTCACCTATATACCAAGAGAAAAGAACAAACTTGCCGACCAATTATCTAAATTGGGATCGATAGAGCAAAAATGCCACCGACGTATTTGTTCAAGATCTACTATTACCTTCTCGTCACACGGAGGTAGCACAGAACCACCACAAAAGGAAACAGATTCATCGACGACAAAACCAAAACAGATGATATCCAACAGAGCATACTTCTGCCCATCTCCGACCAGCGGCAAAAACGGTATCATCGCTGCAATCGACCAAGACCTTTCGGAATAAATGCTCCGGAACAAGATCGGGCAAAAAATCTATAGATAACTCCAAAGTTATTTATCCAAAGAAAAGAAAGCGACAAGACCCCTCAACTGCAAAGGGATGTAACGAGCAAATACCATCGTGGAACCTTCGGAACAAACAAAAGAGACAAAGCCAGAATGGAGAATTCCCTTTATTCGGTATCTCATTGATGAGGACACACCGACGGATAAAACGAAAAACAAACGCGTCTCATAAGACGCGGTAAACATTATGTCCTAGTCGATGGGCAACTTATGCGCAAAAATGCAAGCGCTGAAGTTTTGCAAAAATGCATTTCCTTCGAAGAAGGAGCGAACTACTACTACATATTCATGAAGGGATGTGTGGAAACCATGCGGCATCAAAAACACCGGTCGAAAGGTGTTCCGAGCGGGTTTTTTACCGGCCAACTGCACTCGCCGATGCTAAGAAACTAGTTCAGCATTGTAAAGGTTGCCAATTCTTCGCTAAACAAATTCATGTCCCTGCACATGAGCTTCAAACAATACCAGCCGCATGGCCCTTTTCATGCTGGGGACTAGACATGATAGGACCATTCAAAAAAGCCCCGGGCGGCTATCAATTTGTCTATGTACTTATAGACAAATTTTCAAAATGGATAGAATATAAGCCCTTAGTCAAGGCAAATGCTCAAAAGGCATTTGAATTCCTAACGGACGTCGTACATCGTTTCGGCGTACCCAACACCATTATAACGATTTGGGATCCACATTCACAGTGGTGAATTTTGGGATTTTTGCGAAGACTTAGGAACAAAAGTAAAGTATGTATCGCTTGCTCACCCTCGAGCCAATGGTCAAGTCGAAAGAGCAAATGGGATGATCATAGACGCCCTACGAAAAAGACTATACCGAGACAACGACACCCATCCGAAGATGGTATCACGAATTACCCGTGATATGGGGACTTCGAACTCAACCAAGCGAAATGCGGCGTCTCGCCTTATTTCATGATATTTGGTGCTTTGAAGCGGTTTTACGGATGAAGTGGCATTTGGCTCACCAAGAACAAAAAACTATGATGAGGAAGCCACAAATGAAGTCGAAAAACTATCATCGATTCGGGAGAAGAGCGCAACTTGGAAACACTCCCAAGAACGGCTAAATATCTAGCGTCTCTATGGCGCTATTACAACAAAGAATGTAAAAGAAAGACAGTTTGTGGTCGGAGACCTCGTCCTCAAAAGAATTCAGAAAACAGACGACCTCCACAAATTGTCATCTCATTGGGAAGGACCTTTCCTAGTCAAAGCAGTCACAAGACCAACGACTTATAAACTATGTACTCTAGACGATCCACCAAGAGATTTGCCAAACTCTTGGCACATAGAACACTTAATTAAATTCTATGCTTAAAGCAATTGTAATTTATACAATAACAGTACCGCCATCTGTACCAAAGCACACAGATATTTTTACAATACGGTGCCAAGCACCACAGAACTCAATACCACAGGAAAAGTTTAAAGTTATTGCTCAGGCACAAGATCTATCTTGTCGGCAATAACACAGGCGGTGCCCCAACAAGCCTTCTGCAAATCTTTGAGCTTTTCCGAGAAGTGTCCGCGAGGCCGTCCAGACTCCAAGCGCTTGAAATCTGCCCGAGGAAAGTGAGATTGCGCAAGAGCTAGAACACTCGACGCAACAAAGTGGCTCCCCTTCCCGACAAACTCCTTCAATAAGCGCCATGAACGGCGGCATTGATCCACAACAAATTCGGGAACAAGAAGGGGATTTGTCGGCCTCACTTCACCTCGCGCAAGCACGTAAAACGAGGCCGTCCACCCGCCATGGATAGATAACGTTCGTCAATTGCTGGTTATCATCCTTCGGCACGCCAAATTGCGCCATATGACGCTTTTGCGTTTCTACACAAACACAATTTATAAGATACAATCGAGATCAAAACTTCAAACACGAGAACATAACAAAGGAGAAAACGCACCTCGTGCCTCCTTCTCCAAGCGTTCAATTTCTACGCGGGCCTTATTGCCCGCCTCGTTCAGACGAGCAATTTCAGCAGCCATTAAGGCTTTGTCACTCTCCAATTCTGCAAAATACTCAATCAGCTACTTGTAACTTCTATTAAAACAACAAGTAACAAGAGCAAAGTAAAACGAACCTTTGTGTTGCTCCCGAAGGACTATAACCTTTTTCAGCGGGAATCTTTCTCAAGTTCCCAAAGCTTTTCACGACCTTCATAAACTCGGATTTGCCGACCCAAATCCTCGTTTTGCTTCCGCGAAGACCGTTTTCACACATGCTCGGCTTGAACTGCTCTATGCAGAGGCGACGTTTTTCAGCAACATCTTCAACAACCTGCAGAAAGGATCTTTTATAAACACTACAAGATGGGCAAAATAGAAAAGTCACTAAAGACAAGTACTAACCTTGACACGAGCCCGCAAATCAGCAAACACTTGCTCAAAGCCATCAGAAATTGTATCCCTGGCAACATCTTCAAAAATGTGCCACTCTCCATCCTCATCCTGACGGGCAATGTAGCTGCGGCTGCCAGGAACATGGGCACTAGAAGAAGTTCCTCCTCTGATCTCTTCCATTATCTCGGGGTGATCTGCGTTTGAGGCACTGGGTCCCAAACTACCCAAGCTCATATTAAGATGATGATCATCCCCAAAAGAATAAACCAGGGAGGAATCTAGCACTAACGGCTTAGCATCCCCAGAAGAGGCCACGATTGGCACCGTCGCAACCATTACGAGTCGGCGGCAACATTGGCAACAACCGCCCCCGGATCCCCAACAAGATCAACGGCGGGTGGCACAACTTCGGGCATGGCCCTTTGATCCATAACAACATTGCCGAAGGAGTTATGCCATCGAGAACAGCCTCTTGGCTCGATAAAGTGGCCCCAAATTCTCCAAAGCTACATGACTCAAAGGGCCCCCGACTAAGTCATCAACAATGGGAGCCCCGCAAAGAAAAATTTACAACCAATCAAAACAAGAAGAAGAAGAGAATAGCAAATTTAACAAGATTCGCAAAACTTACGTTCGGACGCTCAAAATGCAGATTAAAACAATCTGGCATATCCTCCCCTTCATCCCTAGAAGGCACGGAGGTACCAACATCAAGGTTAACTTGCATCAACGGTCGGGGAGGAGAAAGAACGACCGGTGGCAGCAAGCGTTTCATCACATTGGCCCACAAAGGATGCGGGAGCACCCCGACTACTCACGATCGACCTAAAAGGTGAGCATCTACAAGATCTCCTGAATGACCGGTTTGATCGGCCGGTGATATGGGCTGCTCCATAACATGGCTAGCTCCCTGCACCAAAGGAGAGCAAAAGATCCCGACCACTCTCGAGCGCAATTTCTTGCGTCGGGCAAACTCGCAAGGGTCACCCCATCCTCACAATCGAGATCGAATCCGACGATTCTACAATCTGATTATGACGACGTTTTTGACCAACGAAGCACAAGCTTGTAGTGATAAAGCTCCACCGGTCAAGACGCCACTCCGCTTCTTCTTTTCATAAACAATTTTCCGCTTGCCCGCTGCCTTTGACGATCGACATCAAGATCGGCGGCATCATCGAGCACCGTCATCCCGTCAATGCCCCGATCAAAACCGGTGCGTTGGTGCGAAGAGCTTCCCAGTGCGAGATCATCTAAAGGCACTCGGGACACATAAATATGACGGCCCTATAAGCATATAAAGATCAGTCTAATTACCAAAGGCATTGAGATATGAAGAAAACAAACAAGTGAACGAATCGATACCGGTGGAGGTGGCATCCTCCAGTCATAAGGTTTAATAGTTGGCCGAGGGATATGAGTATCCTCCCCCGTTTGAACATCTTCATAAGCCTCAAATTAATATCATCAAGAGAAATTTCCTCCGAAGATTCACGAGAAGGGTCATCCTTTAGACGATATTCCCACAGGAAATTAAATCTCTCCTTCAAAGGTTGGATACGGCGAGAGATGAAAACAAACTGCCACCGTAAAACCGTTCGTGCCCTTAAAATTCATCATTGCCGAATCTCTTTCACTTCAATCATCTCGGTAGCATTTGGCTTATCGACCGGCGATGATTCGGTTCAGCAATCGAGTAATATCACAAGGGACAGCCTCCCTTGCTCATTGTCATTCACATAGAACCATTTTTTGAACCAATCTTTCACATTGTCGGTATGAGTGAAAGACGGCCGGCGTGAACGCATTCCATCACGAAGAGAGAGGTAGCACGCTCCAACATGTGGCTACCTCCTAAATTTCCTCTCTTTTTCAATTCATAAAAATGACGAAACACATTGAAGTTTGGGGGAATTGCAAGATACATCTCACAATATGCAACAAAGAGAGCAATTGTCATAATTGAGTTCGGTTGCGGTTGCGAATAGAAATCCTCCAAAAAATGCAAAGTTCCACCAGGAAAGTATGAAGAGGAATACCCAAGCCTCGATGAAATAATCTTCAAAGACAACTATTTCACCATCATAGGGGCGAGGAAACGCCCACCTCGCGGCGGACACGCCACACTCCGAAAGATGCTGGCGGAATCATGCCTCCATCCGCCAAGGAATTCAACGACGCCGCCATCGATTGCGTCGGTGACCAAAGAAGCTTCATCTGCTTCTCATATTCCTTCTGTTCCTTCTCCTTCCTCTTCTCTGATGCAGATTGACGCTTTTTCCCCATGGTCTTCGCGAGAAGAATGCGAGGATTTCGAAGCTAACCCTAAGAAACGGAGCACCGAGCGAAGAACCGATGCAGGAACGGCCGGCAAAATGAAAGCAAGTAGTCCAAATGACGGCGGCACCAAGAGTTTTTTAACCACACTAGGGTTTTTACTCCCGATGGGCCGGGCAGAAACGGGCCGCCCCGGCGGAAAAAGGCTTTTTCGGTTCGTTTCTTTTTCCCCCATTTAAAATTCATTTTTTCCCGCAGACGCACGGCTTACCGCACAACCCGAAAGCCGGTCCAAGAAGCAAAGCTGCGACGGCCATTTAAGTCTGTCTTCTAGCTATAGTCTTAAAAACAAAGCATCGCTAAAAGACCGGGTTCACAAGAAAAACTGTTCTAACCCGCCGTAACAAAGTTACAAGATAGCACCTACATTTTAACCCATAAAATCCGACAGCTGAGCTAGGATTTTTTCGCCAATGATACCGGTTATTCTGGCACACAAATAGCAAAGCTATTTTCATGGGTTTAGATTCAAAACCATGGTCTCACAGCCATGCTGGGGACTGAGTTAAGTAGCAAAGCTATCTTAACTTAATCATGACAAAGTCATGGCATGGTTCAAACCGACCAGCCCAAATGAAATTTGGCCTGCTCGGTCTCACTCAAAGAGTGGTCGGAAACACATAAAGCATGATATAATGATCGTTGTCTTCTTTTTTAGACCCTGACATAACGTGTTCCACCTCATCTCAGGCTCGGGGACTACGTGGGTCCACGTCACCAGAGAGGTGACATGGGTTAGATCCTTCTTTTAGAGCTTGCCGCAACATATACTATCTTACAAAGAACCTCGGGGACTACGTGGGCCCACGTCATTTGCATGACTCGGCTCGATCCTTTCTCTTTACAAAGAGTTTAGTTTCAAAACTAAGCTAAGGCAACGACCAATCACGACAGATACCATGTGATGGCGGGCATCACACACACTAACGAGGGCCCACGTCTCCCGCATTTGGGACCCTTTCAAAATTCTTTTTCTTTTCGGGAGCATCATAAATCTTTCGATCAAAACCGAAAACGTCAACCAAGTGTAAGCAAAGTGTGGTCGGAAGCATTAGACGGTCCTCCACCCCCGCTCGGACCACATGTCGAACGTGTGTCCGACCACCCTTTCTCACTCAACCAAGCAAGACGGTGTTTTTTCCCTCAAGATCCATGATGCTCGGGGACTAGCCGTGGAGGTATAAACTCCATATACCCTCACGGCCTAGTTTGGGCCGACACGCTATCGCCAGCCGGCCCATCAAGCTTCAAGACCGATCGGCTCGGCCGGGCCTCGGACAGCCTAAAACAGGCAAGAATATCGAAGACCGACAAGGAGGACAAGACCTAGCCGAGATAGGAAAGTTTAGACTTGTAAAGTATATAAACTTAGTACCGAGATAGGCTAGTTCCGACTTGTAACCTTGCTCCCGCGATATATAAGGAGAGCAAGGACCCCCATGCCAGGGGACGTAAATGCGGCATAACGCACGTACTCATACATCCACATCATAATCGAAACAGAGGAAGCGGGACTAGGGTTTTACGCATCTTTGCGGCCCGAACCCGGGTAAACCTCGTGTGATTGCTCCCTGTTTACGTCTTGCTCGCAATCTCGGTGCGCCTTCCGCCAATCCATTACCGGTCACGGCATACCCCTGGTCGGACTATCGCCGATATTTCGTTGACAGGGGGGGGGGCGTTTTTCCAGGGGCCCGGCTGCCTCCATCGCGCTTGGGCTCGCTACGCCGGCTCGAGTGACCGCCCAGTCACCTCTCCCCGTCTCTCACCCACCGCCGCCGCGCACGTACTTCACCTCCGACTCCCGTGCGCGCCGCAACTCGCCATGGCCATGAGCTCCTCCTCCAGCGCGCGCAGCACACCATGGCCGCGAGCTCCGCCTCCATCTCCAACACGCGCAGCACGCCATGGCCGCGACCTCCGCCTCCGGGGCGCTTCGCCACGGCGCCGTCCAGGTCCAGCCCGTGCGCGCTAGCGGCGCCGTCGCCGTCCCGCTCGTCGCCCTCGGCCACCGCGCGGTGGCGCCTCATGTGGCCTCCCAACGCCTGCCCGAGCGCGACCTCGACGCCGCACACCGCGCAGCCGTGCGAGCGGGCCTTGGCACCCGGCGCTGCCGCCTCGGCCGCCCGCAGGCGCTTGTGGCTCGTGCGGTGCCCGCCCAACGCCTGGAACGACGGGAACCGGCGGATGCACGTCTTGCACTCGACGCCTCCGGCGCACGCGCAGCGCGCCATGGCCGGGAGCTCCGCCTCCCGCACGCGCGCAGCTCGCCATAGCCGCAAGCTCCGCCTCTGGGTGCGCACAGCTCCACACATGTTCGATGAAATGCCAAAGAGAATGTTCGAGGGGGCAACGTTACCATGTCGAGGTCCAGGGTCACCGAACTATTTTGTACAGGCAAACCAAACACGTTCTCGACTCAGCTCGGCTCTACAGGGACATGCAACCAAACAAACTCACTTGTACCATTTGAACCTGCCTCTGGCTGGCCATAGCCGGGCCAGGTGGCCAGGCCAGCCAGATGCACGCTCCCAAACACGCCCTTTTATTATGATGCCTGCCACAGAAAAATTCTATTAACCGTGGTGGGCATCCTAAGAGGCCCGCAACGGTAAATCGACTTATTGTGGCGGGCATCCTATAAGGCCTGCCACGGTTAAAGCCAAGGCCCAACCAGCCCAAGGCGTGGCCCGATAACTGATCTGAATATAAATACAACACACGTTAGGGTTCCAGTCTCATTCACTCTCTCCCACAGCAACCCCGCGACGCTGCGAGACGCCTGTCCACATTCCTCTCCCTTCGCGACCCCGCGAGACGTGCTCCTCCGCTCACAGGCTAGCTATCTCCCCCGCGGCGGCGAGCTACCTCCTCCGCGACATGCTCCTCTAGCCGACAAGCTACTTCCTCCACGACGCGCTCTTCCAGCCGGCGAGGCCGTGGCTCCCCCATCTCCTCCCCAGGCCCTCTCTCCCCCACGCGAGCTACCTCCCGGCGAGAATCTGCTTCCCGACGGAGCTATGGGGCTAGGCGGCGTGACGGTGCGGGGAGGCCGCGGGATCTGCCTCCCGACGGCGGGATCCACGAGGAGGCGGCCGGATCTGCCTCCCGACGGCGGGATCCGCGAGGAGGCCGCCGGATCTGCCTCTCGACGGTAGGATGTACGAGGAGGCGCAGTGATCCGCGTAGAGCCAGCGGGATTATTCGCGAGGAGGCGCTGGTGTGGTCCCGTGCAAGCGACTGGCGAGGTGGCGGCGGCACACGGGACCCTCCCCGGCCGCTCCTCCAGTAGCGTCGGCGTGTCCAGCCGACTTTTCTAGCGATGCGCGGGGCTCGGCTGACTGCTCCTCTATTCTCCCTCCCCGAGCGGCACGGATCTGTGACGGCAACGCGTGGGAAGCCTGGATCCGTCGTTGGTGGGCTCGCCAATGGGCTCGAGCATGGGCTCGCTGGCAGGCTTTGGTTTTTTTTGTGTTTTTCTAAAACGATTAACCGCGTCGGGCATCCTAACTTGCCCGCCGCGGTAAATCAAACAACCACAGCAGGCAAAGCGGCCCGCCGCGGGAAGACCAAGATTTACCATCGCCTTCCCACCACGGCGGACGGCTTTGCCCGCCGCGGGAAACAAAAAGTGCCCGCTACGGAAAAGATTTATGTAGTAGTGACGGCAACTGGTGCATGTCTACTATGACTCTGATTGCATAAGGGAGTTATAGCTTTTTTTAATAGGATAGCCGTGTCATTCCATATAAGGATAATGTAAAAATTTAAATGAGTCTTCTCTATGCCTGTAATCTTATATATAAGCTTTGTTAAACAGTCCATGTAAACAATGTTAATTAGAGGTCATATGTAAGTTCAAAGGGGTCATTCTTGATTCAAAAAACATTTCAAAGCACTACCTGCGGCAACTCTAAATGTTAATTCAAAGAAGATTTCCTGAGTGTTAGGATTAGAATAGGACATGAAAGCACATGTTTATTTTGAATGTTTTCGTCACAATAATCGTAGTTGTTTTTGGGACGCATGACTGACTAATGCACATTCCACATAATTTTGGCTTTGTAACCTTAAATTCTTAAGAAACGAGAATAATTTTCATTATTGGAATGGAACATTTGTGGAAACTAAGAATGCATAACCAATAGACTATGAGTATTAAAGTGGAAATTATGAATGGAAGAACATGTTGTATGCCTCTCCATGTTACTAAGGATGCTCTCAGCAATAAAAGTCAAAGATCAGACATAGTATTTTGGTTTCCTCCCATACTCCAGAGTGTTCCCTGCCCGTATATATGATGCCATCCAATACCAAGCAGGGGACACGCGAGTATATATAATGGGGTTTGCTCCGGTGGTCCTCTTTTTCTTAGTCGCACGCATCTCAAAGCGGCTGAGTAATAATTAATTAAATGTTAATTACGTTTGGATCTGGACTAGGGTAGACCCTATCCATGCCCATTCGGGGTCCATCCGCTGCCCAGCCCAGATTCGTTCTCGATCTGGAGGCAACAACTCCCGCGCACGTCACTCCAATCCTCTCCCTCCAGTCATTTCTCATCTCATCTCGCTGGACCGGCCGGAGAGGCGGCGGCGGACGGCGACGGCTGCGGCAAACAGAGGCGGACTGGGCATACGTGTCCTGCGGCACCTCGTCCTTAATTAGCTTTCATCTGCTCCGGCCGATGTGGAACTGCAGACCGGAGGAGGCTGGGCTCATCGTGTACCATGTGCTGCTGCCATGTTGCTAGCGTAGCTGCACGTTCTCTCTCTTGAAACATCTGTCGTTCTTCACAAGAGAAGCTGGCATTTAATTTCTAGCCAAATAGGGCCAAGTCCTGGCACTGTTAGATCTTCTCTGAACACTAACCCCCATCTAACATGTCTTATCCTTCTCTGTTGAATCTACCATGCATCGACCAAACTCTTTCTTCTCTGTTGAATCCACGTCGATAGCGAACTCTTATTATTCAATCATCTGTTATTTAGACACCATTTGAGACTGCGTTGTGGATGAGTTGTTGTTGAATGCTAGCTGATGTGTGGTCATCGGTGGTAACTGAAACACCGCGTTTATGGCCATTCTTGTGCAACTATTTTTTCCTGGATGTAAATATATCAACAACTCATCCAGACTAAGAACAAGAAAAACACCACTTCAAAAAAAGAACAAAACACAGCACACTCTCATAGAAAGCCTTGGTTCTGATTCAAATACCATAAAAAAAAACTTCTTGCAAGTCGCCGCAAATTGTTACAGTAAAATTGCAAAACAATCATCTCTATGTTCTAAGCAGGAAACCAAAGTTACTATGACCATCCAGTTTCGTGATTGTACAAAAAGAAGTATATGCATCAAGCCCAGACCCTTCTCCACCATATACCATGTGTTCGGTCGAGTCTGATATCCAGTTTTGCCTGACAAACACATCGAGTTAGAGCTCTTGGTCTACGGCTTAATTCCTCGTTCTCTAGACATTTTATGTTTCTCGCTCGCCTTCTCGAGAACACAAGAACCGCCTGAACAATAGCTGTCCGGAGTGCTTGGCACGCCTCATCTTCTGCTTTCTGACACTGAAACCCTTGTCCCTCGCATACTTGTTGTAGAAAATGTATGCCTCCGGCTGCAGTTTGCCTCCTGAATTGAAGGCACATTTCAAGCATAACTGAAGAGTTATTGGGATCTCTATGCATATCATTGAAATACGAATATCCAGTCAAAGAAAACAAATCGTACTAGCTGATGATAGTACAGTACTGATAATCCTGGACACTTAGCTCAGCACAGTACGTGGCAAAAGTAACACAAAGTATTGTTTCAAGAGCATGATCGATCACTATACAAGTCATGGCTCAACTACTATGTCATAGAATGATTAAGAGCTCTCTGTCTTTTGGAGTACTTTCAAATACGTTATCTCAGTTGTAGCATAGTCATAGAATAATTCAGTTAATTCAGGAGCAGCTAGCCTGAACTCCCCAAAGTCCAAAGTACAAGCATCGCAAACACACTATATGAGAGGCTGACCTGGATGCGGAGGCCGGGGATGCGGCGCGGCAGTCCGACGTCAATCTGCAGGATGCGCGTCGCCGCTGTCCGCCGTTGCCTCTCAGTCTCAGGTTCCTTCCAACTAGAAATGACGGGAGGGAGAGGATGGGAGTGATGTGCGGGAGTTGTTTCCAGATCGAGAACGAATCTGGGCTGGGCAGGTGATGGACCCAGAATGGGTATGGATAGGGTCTACCCGAGTCCAGATCCAAAATATAATTAACATTTAATTAATTTCCCAGCTGCTTTGAGATGAGTGTAACCAGAGAAAAGAGGACCACCGGAGCAAATCTCATAATAATATAGTCCTTTTTGTTGATCTGCTAGCTCATAACATGCTTGTAATAAGCATGCAAACCACTGGTGCAAGTGATCCAACAATAGTTGCTGAATGCATCATTGGTTTCTCATGGGTGAACATGAACTTCGGAACCTTGACGCATTAGTGATAAATAATTATTAGTGTTTTGCTTTCTTGCTGTCAATGTCGCATGGCACAAGCGCAACAAAATGTGCTTTCGTGTGTCTCGTCGGTTTTTGCCGGCAGTGGCGGGCCCAGCGGGTAGTAGTCGCCCGGGAGGCCAGGACTACCCTGGAATCTGGCCCAAAATAATGTTAGTACTTGGCAGGCCATCAGAAATTCGGCCCAAACGTCCGCGGTCCACCCAGGCAACAACGAGCTGATTCTAAAAAAAAGGCAACAACGAGCCAGCGCAACCGACTGGAATCGGCGAGAGGTGGCGATTCCGGACCGGCGACCGTCGCCCCGTCCCCGGCTGAGCCCCGAGGTCGAGCGGCGCGGAGGCCCCCCACCCAGCGCCGGCCACCGCCGCTCAACCCTTGCTGGCCGCCGCCTGCCCGCCTCGCCAAGCGGCAGCTCCGCCGCGGCGCCGCCCCGCTGCCCTGCGTGGCCGCGCTCCACCAGTCCGCCGCCGGCGGGGGTGCCAAGGAGCTTACCGGGCCGGCTGGCTTCCGCCCAATGCCCCAGTTCTGCATGCGCTCGGCCGCCATGCTGGCCTGCTCCTGTCTCTGGCGCGCTGGTGGGTGCTTGTGTTTCCGAACTCTTTTTACTTCTGAACACTTAGGTAAGTTTTCGAGATCACACCTCTTTAACCAAAAGGTCTCTATATGCGTGTGCTATGTATGTGAGCTCTGGATAAATTTATTCTTATGTCTTATATTTTTTAAAGTTGCTAATATATGCCAATATTTAGCTCTACTAGAGTGATGTATTATCGCTATACTCGTATTTTGGCACTTGGCATGCAAATACTTGTTGACTGTAATTTGGCACTTGGCCTCATTGACTTTAAAGTTAAAGTCAATCATCCAGACTGGCACTTGGCCTCCTTGACTTTAAAGTTAAAGTCAATCATCTAGACATCCCTGAAAATCGGCTTGCATCCCATCTCAGATCAGCATTGCTGCCATTAATTTTGAAGACCCCCCCCACGCGTCCCCAACCGGGCGACTAGGGACGACCCCACCGCCGGTGGCCTAGGGCCCGCCTCCGCGCCTCCCCTCCGGCCACCGCCGCCGCCCTCCGTCGTGCGGTGGTGGCGGCCCGTGCTCCTGCTGCTCCCGCCCCCTCTCTCTCTCCTCGCCTCCTTCCCTCCCTCCCCTCCACCCCTTTCACCGTCCCGGAGCTCATCCGGCGAGCTCGCCGGCAGGATGACAGGTTCCGGGCGCCTGGGGACGGATCTGACCTTCCCTCCGCCGGATCTATGGCTCTTGGTGGTGGGCGGCTCCGGCCTACGCCGGCCGTTGCGCCATGGGGCCGGGCGGGCTTTGCCACGCTGCCTCAGCTCTGGGGACCGTGGGGCTGCGCCGGGGCCGCACCGTGGCGCCAAGAGGGCGCCGCCATGGGGCTGTGGGCTCGTAGCTGCTGCTCCAGGAACGTCGGTCCGCACGGCAACTTCCTCGCTGGCCGTGGGGCCGCGCCAGGGCCTCGCCGTGGCGCCAGGAGGGCGCCGCCTTGGGGTTGTGGGCTCGTGGCTGCTGACCGTGTCGGGGCAGTAGTGGCCCGGCGCCGTGGAGCTTGGGGCGGCCGTGGCCCATGTGGGGAGGCCCTGATCCGGCGTGGCCTCCGTGCTACCCCACATGGCATGGCGTTCGCTGGCTCTGCGGCGCTGCAGTCCACGGTTGGATGGGGCTCTGGCTGCCGCTCCTTCCCGAGCGTGGCAACTGCGTCACAGTTGACGGGTTGTTCGAGGATTGGGCGAAAGCCTGGACGGTGACGTCTACAGACGCCGCTTCCTCCTTGGAGGCGTCCCCTCGTTCCTCCTCTACTGTCTTGTTGGCGCAGCTTGTAGTCTTCCTGACGGGCCGGTCGGCGGCTGCGGGCGAGCGGTGGCTCTGGTGGTGCGTCATCGACGCCGTGGTGGCGTGGATGGCGTCGGCTCGCTTGTTTCGTGCATCTGCAGCATCATGGTGGCGAGGCTGATGTCGGTCGATCGGGCACACCGGCCCCGCATGGTTTGTCGGCGGCGACCCGTTTGGGGCAAGATCGGGGATGAAAATCCTGGAGCTATCCGCAACGAAGTTGGCGTCCGCGGATGTCAGTTCCTTTCTGAAGGCTTCGTTGATGCTCATTGCTTGTCTCCTTCGTGCCGGTCTCCTGCGGGCTACCTCTCCCATATGGACTTCGGACGCTGCGCTGAGCCTTTTCGCACTTCATGCTTCTCATCACCTTGGTATGTCTAGTTGGTGTTAGTGGTAGCCGTGGTCGTCTATATGGGCAGATGCTTTGCCGCCGGTGTTTTTCAGGTAGGTCCTCCTCGACCGTGGTCCTGTGGCCTGTGGCCCTAAGTGACTCGGAGGAGCATGTGGAGGGCGGCTCCGGCCGCCGAAGTCGCGTTTTCGGCGGATGCTTTGCCGCCGAGGTCGCTGTCTTTTTGGCGGATGCTTGGCCGCCAAGGTGTTTTCGGGTGGATGCTTTGCCACTGAGGTCGTCGTCTCTTAGGGCAAATGCTTTGCTGCCAAGGTTTGTTTGGACGGATGCTTTGCCGTCTGGAGTTCTAGCGGATGCTTTGCCGCTGTGTCATCTATGGCTCCTTTCACTACTGGCTACCTAGGTGTTGAGATACTTTTTTGTATTAGGCTTAGCTGCTGGGGTTGTTAGGTGGAGGGTCCCCCACCCCCATGTTCTTGCTTTTCGTTTATGTGTTAAGGCCTTCGTTGATAATCCTTGGATTACTCGCGAACCCTTGTGTACCAACTATGTGTAGATCTATTGACCACTCTCTTCTTTTTAATGAAATGCAGGCTATATGCCTGCTCTAAAAAAAAAGCATTGCTGCCATTCAACCTTCATTGGAGCATGGAAATGAGCAGTGGAAATATTGCCAACAACTGAACAACGTCAGTTAATCAGTCTATATCAATAGAAGCGGGTACTGCTGTCAGTGCTGATTCGTTTACAACAAAAAAAAAAGGATTTGGGACTAGTCATACTCATACCGTGTATCAGAATGCAATACCAAGGGAAATATGAAGGCTTGTTAAATTTTTGATAAAAGCAAAACAGTTTCACTTTAAAATGCACACTTCACACAGGAAATTATTTAACATACACTATTCCAACAACTGAACAACGTCAGTTAATCAGTCTATATCAATAGAAGCGGGTACTGCTGTCAGTGCTGATTCGTTTACAACAACAAAAAAAAAAAGGATTTGGGACTAGTCATACTCATACCGTGTATCAAAATGCAATACCAAGGGAGATAGACTAGTCATACTCATACCGTGTATCAAAATGCAATACCAAGGGAGATATGAAGGCTTGTTAAATTTTTGATAAAAGCAAAACAGTTTCACTTTAAAATGCACACTTCACACAGGAAATTATTTAACATACACTAGATGGTTGAATACATATGCATTGGTTTTTGCCATGTTTTAAATAGCGGGCTAAGATATTTAGCGGTTTGTCTCTAAAAAAGCTATTAGCGGAGCTATATCGGGCTATAGCGGCTAAATTGTACATGAACGCAAATAGCGGCACTATGCCTCAAAAAGCTATTGCGGGCTATATTGGCAGTGTCTTAGCGAGCTATTTAGTTCAAGGGTTTTTTGTGACTTATCAAGTTGAGTTTCACACTTCATGCAGCACTGGATTTACATGCAGACTTCACATTGCACGCCCACACGCACACGCACATACACACAAATATATGATTTGTCCCTTGACTAGGCAAGCACAATTCCCGGTTCTTGTGCTTTGTTGAAGAGTTCCTGAGCTTGCCTCACAAGTGAAACCAGTGGCTTATCAGGCTTTCTCACCTGATGATGATCATCACATTGCACGCCCGCACGCACACGCACATACACACAAATATATGATTTGTCCCTTGACTAGGCAAGCACAATTCCAGGTTCTTGTGCTTTGTTGAAGAGTTCCTGAGCTTGCCTCACAAGTGAAACCAGTGGCTTATCAGGCTTTCTCACCTGATGATGATCATCGACATCAAAGAGCATGAGGCAGTTGTCGAGATCTGACAATATCTTTAAAGATTCAGATAGTATTTCCTTGAAACTCTGCTCTGTGAAGTCTTTGATGCACATGGGCTTGAGCTGCACCATTGAAACAACCAGCTGGCAGGTGAGCTTCACTGTTCGCAGGCATTCGACTGTGGCTGCGTTGTTAGTCTGTATTATGTCCTTAAGCTTTTTCACCAGCGACACCATGTCTTGAGGGGCGGCATAGGTGAAATCATGTGCATTGACCATGGTATCGCATATGGCCACTGCAAGTGATAGCAGGGCCACCAAGAATTCCTTTTCTTCTTGCTGCTCCTCATCTGTTTTACTGGATAACTTGTTCCCAGTATGGTGTTCGGGAGGCAGGTGCGGGTTTTCCTCATCACTTTGTGCTGCAAGGTTATTGTTTGCTCCTCCTAGCCCCGTGCAATTGTTTGCTTCCCTTGTGATACATGGTATGAGTTGAAGAACCTGAAAAGGTCAGTAGACATACATGTGTATGCACCATCAATATAAGATGGTAAGATTCCATAATTTTATATTTTTGGGGTGAAATCTGGGAGCAAGAGATGGGGTGCTTACCTTTCTGAATAGTTGGATCACATCCTGCCCTGGAAGTTCTTTATGTTTTGTAACATGTGAACATAAGCCCTCCAGGATTCTTGCGGCGCTTGTTCGAGTGACCTTACTTTTAATGAGCATGTCAGTAAGTTGGCCAACAACATGACGTAGTTGTGCAGTCGGCACTTCCTCTGAACTAGTAGTACTAATTTGAATTAACATCTTCACCAGAATACTATCTGATGAACTTGCAGCTGCGTCCCACACAGAGAGCATCCGTGCCAGTGCTTCCCCTGCTTTGTACCTCAGTCTTCTAGCCTGCTGGCACTGTTCCACTTCAACTTGAATGGTGGTGCTTTTGTCATCCACTTCAGCAAGGAAGATCCCCCACAGTCGGCTGATGAACCTCTTTATGTCGAACAAGCACGTGGCAGGCTTGTGTGAAGACAACGCCAATTCTGCGAGTATGTCAATAGCTGCTGTCTTGAGTAATGGGCCAAACTTGTCCTCCAAAATCTTTGTCAGCTTAGCGTTGGCCTGTGCGTTCCTTGCGATCCTATCGTGTAGTCCTCTTGTGGCTTCTCCAGGAGCTCTGATCAGCCTGGCTACGATCCTCAGCGATGTGCCTAGCATGTCAATCCATTCGCTGCCGTGCTCCGCCGCATCAAGGAAAGCTTGGGAGCATAGTGGTGCTGTGATCTTTGAAAGCAGGACACGGTTGTTGCAGATGTGCACACAGTTTCCTTGGTGCAGGGCGAGCCTCTCGATGATTAGCAGTCCTTGAGAGATGAGCTGCTTTGGTTCGCCATAACGGAAGGTGTCTTCCTGTTTCTTTTTCACAAAGATTTCCAAAAAGTTGACAAAAGATAAGATGGCCCAGTATAGCAACCCATTATTCCTTCTGCACTTCCTCGTTGCTGCTTGGTCCTCTTGCATGTTTGTCGTTGTTCTTGCAGTTGTGGGGAACTGATCAGAGGCTTGAAGCAGTGAAGCCATGTGATGCAATGCTTTGGGGAACTGATCGATATGGCGCAGATCACCAGCAAGAGCCACAACAATCTTCGCGGCACGCTCCCTGGTCTCGCAGTCGCCCATCTCGAGCACTTGCATAAGGTTCTCAAGGGGGCCCTTGGAAGGCAGCAAGCTGGGTCCTATTGGTACCTTGTTCTTGACGAATGTGTCCAGCATACGAACTGCAGAACAGTGGTCATGAAGGGATTCGGAGCCGAGCAAGCCAACTGCAAAGGTGATCAAGTTTCTGCCCCGCGGCACTTCCCTGTCTCTCTCGAATATAGTTTTGGTTTCTTTAATGTATGTCCTTACCAAACAGCTGCCCCACTGCCCAAATCCGCACTGCCTGCTCACAGCAGACGCACGGCGCTTCTCAAAAGCGACCAACTGCTTCCAAATGTAGAAGAGAATATTCTGCGCCAGAGTAAGAGAGTAGAAGATCTGCAGGGATGCCTTGAGCTTTGCTGCATTGGAAGCATCTCCACCACCGTTTCCATAGTTGTTTGCATGTAGCCTGGACAATGAAAGAACTATGGCAACCAGCGGCGCCAAAGTAAGAACTTCAGCCACAACTGAATGCACACATATCAGCACCCCAAGGCAGCCCTTAGCTAGCATCGATACACATACACCAAAGGAATAACTGTTCCATAATGCCAGATCATCACGTAGTCCAATGTATATATTGCCCGCCGCCAAAAAATATGTAGTTGTGTACTCGAACAAATCTGCTAGACTGTTGAAGCAAATTAAGTTGAATTAGGTAATTAATCTACCATCTTACTAAAACCCAGTACAGCTGACAGTCTAGCACATATATAATACTAATGCATTAGATCTGCTTTAGAGAGAATTTCATTTTGAGAAACAATGTGTGTGCATGTATATGTGTGTGTGTGTGTGTGTGTGTGTGTGTGTGTGTGTGTGTGTGTGTGTGTGTTTTTGGAACTGTAATGTGTGTGTTTGGTTTACTTGCTTGCGTAACTAACCAAGTAGCCCATGCAAATTGCGCGTCAAGATAGTGATCCTTCTTGCTTGTTTTGTAATGAAAAGGAATCAATTTCCCATCTGTTCTTTGAATGCTGTGTACTTGGTAATGTTTTGGAATCTGGTTTTGGATATTCCGGGTATGGATTTTGGGGACTATGAGTCGGTGGCAAAGTTCTGGATTGCTATCAAGAAACATAGGATTTCCAATATAGTTTCTTCGGCAGTTTCATGGTCTTTGTGGAAACTAAGAAATGAATTATGTTTTTAGGGTGCCGTTTGGTTGGAAGTGAAGATGGTGCTGATCCGGATAACAAGAATGCTAAGAAGGTGGATGACGTTGTTCAAGCAGGAAACTGGAGTGTTGATGAAGTTATCAGCAAGTTGGAGGAGTTGGCTAGTCGACCGGCGCAGATCGACTGGAAGCTGGAAAGCGCAAGGAGTTCTTCATCACAGTTGGATCAATTGGGTGCTCAGTTCCTAACCTTCAGCGCTGCCAGGAGTAATATCGTTCATGTTCTTGAGGATTAATAAGGCCCATATGTAGACTTAAGTCTGTACTTTGCTTGTGACGGGTGCGCCAAAACGCTGTTTGAACTCGATGGTTTGCTTTTTTTTTTGAAATATATAAAAGCAGGGGTGACCTTTAGTCTAAAAAAATTGCGAGTCTAGATTGTTGTCAACCGTCAAACAACTTAATATTATATTCTCCATGCTAATTCCGCCGCTATGTAACTGTAGCAACAACAAAGTAGAGTGGCTGCTGCAACCAGTCCTAACTCGGGGGGTACGGACAGCCCCCTTTCTGGGATGGTTTCGTCTCCTCCCACCCACCTTCCAAGGAGGAGTGGCTGCTGATGGTAGTGGCGCCGCAAGCGGTGGCAGAGGCGCCAGTCCCAATCCCTGTGCCGCTCGACGCGGTGGCCCCGAGTGTGTCTCGGAGACGTCGGAGGAGCCCTCCCAGGACGGTGCGGAGGCCTCTGCGTGCACAGTCACCCAGCCAAGGCGGGTAAGTGCGGAGGCCTCTGCGTGCACAGTCACCCAGCCAAGGCGGGTAAGTGTCCTTTCCACCTCCCAGCTTCGATTTTGTCATGATCGCTGACATTTCTTCTGCTGTTTTGTGTAGGGCCTTCGTCAGAAGCACAGTCTTCGGGGTCAGCCCCTCCAGCGCTATGGGCAACCATCGTGGCGGCGACATCTCCTGGTGCCGATCCCGACCGTGGTCACCTTGGAGTGTTCAGCTCCCCCTCCTCCCGCGCTACTGCAACACGGCCCCCTGCGGCCTGCCCATGCCAACGTTCAGGCCCTGAGG
Source organism: Themeda triandra (assembly GCA_018135685.1). NCBI lineage: Eukaryota > Viridiplantae > Streptophyta > Magnoliopsida > Poales > Poaceae > Themeda > Themeda triandra. The sequence goes on along the minus strand of JAENPR010001532.1, from coordinate 68,177 downwards.
CGGGAGCACGATGGAGCGCTATGGGCCGCAGAGGATGCCCGGAGGGAGGCGGACGAGGAACTTTGCACCACTGGCACCTCGGAGGTCCTAGTCGAGGCGGTGCTAGCGGAGGTGGCCCAGGTGAAGGCACCACTAGAGGCTGCAAATGGCGCCCTTCTCAGGTGCCCGTGAGGAGGCCGCCATGGCGAGGGCCGAGGTGGAATGTGAGTGCTGCTGTCCTTCTGACTGCTTGATTCTCCGCCGCCTGTTAGATGCTGATTGCATGGTCTTGTTGTTGTAGCCGCAAAGGCGAACCTGGAGGCCGAGCTTAAGGCCATGCGCCGCCTTCAAGTGGAGGTGCAAGGGCTCCATGAGGAAGCGGACGAACCCAGGGTCTGCCTTGACGCTCAAGCCTCTGGGCTGCAAGACCTCCGTGTGGCTACCCTAAGTGCTTGCAATGCGGTCATACCAGAGGAGACATGGGACTGCGTCGCGGAGGTGATGGACCATCTTTGCGCCTTGCCCGAGTGCTTCTGCAACTTCGCATTCGATGGGGTCTGTCAGGGCACAACAATGGCACTGGCGGTGGTCCACTTTTGGTTTGGGGCATCGGTGGATGTGCGTGAGATTGCTCGGGGGTTCCCACTGAACATCGAGCCAACTGATGTCCAAGACCTGATGAAGAGCTTGGAGGATGCCACCGACATGGTCCTGGCAGCCGTGGATCTAGAGTCGGTCCTCTGTGACCCCCTCATGTCGAATGAGGAGGAAGGGATTGAAGCTGACAGCTAGCGCCCTCCGTCGCACCTGTAGAAGAAGGAAAAAATAGCAGTGTTTGTTCTATGTGTGGGGTGGCGTTGTCCCAAAAAATTAATTCTAGTAAATATTAAGTTGTACGTTGCTATTTCTTTGCTGCTCCTTTTTTCTGCTTTCCAACCGCTTCTGGTGGTTCCTATCGTCGTTCAAGGCCCCCTTTCTCCCGTGGACCTTGTCCTTATCCTTGTTGGGATCGGTCCCCTTTCTTTGGCGCTTAGACATTAGCACTAGGTCAGGGGTCAGGAGGGAGCAAAGCAACGAGGGTAACGCGGCCAAATGTGATGAATCAAATGAGCGCGGGGTGTTTTTTGCATAGAGAAATTGGCCAGTGGGTTCACGCTTTGGGGGAGCCCCTGAGCCATCCACCTTGCTTGAGTCAGGAAAGCAAGGCGCAGTGCCCTTCGTTACAATGCTCTTTTCAGAAAAAAGGAGGGTTTCGTAGCAACGAGGATACGATTTTCATTCGATATGAAGTTGAAAGAGTACATGCCTCTTGAAGCTTCCCATTGATCTTCGGGTCTGGTGTGTCGAAGATGTCACCGAGGCGGCAGGAGGCGGCTACCATATTGTAGGCTACATGGGGGAACCGCAGCATGCCGGGAACCCCTGTGTAGTTGTCGTCATCGCATAGAGCAGCCTGCTGCTGCTCCATTTCCTCCCTCATCCTCTCAAGCTGAGCATGAGCGGTGTCAAGCTCGACCTGCCGAACCTGGAGGCGATCGGCCTTCTCCTTAAGGTAGGCCACGCATTTGGTCAAGCTCAGGTCTAGAGGCTTGAGCTCGGGGCAGTGTTGACACCAGCCCCATTGCCGATGAAGAAACACTTGCGTGATGGAGGAAAGTCACCGGCATCATTGGAGTAGTCCGGTCTGATTCTCTAGGAAGTTGCGCAGCAAGGGGACATCGACCCTACTGCACCCAAGAGGACGACATCGTGCGGTGCCTCCTGGCTGATGAGCCGCTCCAGCTCGAGCTAGAATGACGCAGCAGCATTCTATATCTCATACGAGAGGTCCAAAAGGACATACCAGAAGCAGTGGGGTGGTGGCAACACCTCGCTAGCGGTGGTGTGGCATTGGACATTCGCCTCCATGTAGAACATCTGGTAGTGCTCTGAGCCTCTGACTCTGTGGGGTTCAGGCCCAAATAGAGTCGAAGATGTTGAGAGAGGACCTCGAAGTCCACTCCTAAAAGGCCCAGCAGAGGGTATGACACCAGGGACTCATTGTCGCTCGATGCAGCCTCCGCAAGGGTGAAGCTCACTGCTATAGTCGGCGACGTAGGCCAAACTCCTAAAGTTGAGAAATTGGCCCGGGGCGAAGGCACTAGCTGCAATGACAACCTCTCCAGAGAAGCATGATCTAGCAAGGCAGGTGGCTCTAGCCATCATAGAGCTGTGATCACACATGATGCACTCCCCTACCTAGTGTGCCAGCTGTTGCAGGTTCGTAACCATGACAGGCATAATGGTTGTCTGTCAAAAGTCGATGTTTGGGTCTCTGGTGCCTCGGACACTGAAGAACACCAAAGGGACATAGCAATTTATCCTGATTCAGGGTTCTAAGCCCTATGTCCAGCGGTATGGTGGTCTTCGTGTTAAGGAGTGCCCAACCGGGGGTTACAATGGTGGAAATCAAAAGAGTTTGGTAGGGGACCACTCGGTGTTATCCCAATGTTCTTCGCTGTTCTCCCTCAGCGAGTAAGAAATTGGCCTTCTCTAGCTGAGGTTCTCTAGTTCTCGTGTCTCATCTCAGTGTTGTCTCTTCTCTCCTAGAGGAGTCGTCCCTCCCTTATATTCCGAGGAAGGCCCGAGTACAAGTCAGTTTGGGTTCTAGTCTATGGCCTATGCACTGGGTGCATGAGTGTGCTGTCGTGGCATGGATGGACCTCACCTCATTGTGTAGGGAGGAGTCGACAAAGCTGCAACTACCTCCTGATGCCGTTGCCACCGTTCTGGTCCTTGTCAGGAGTTGTCTGCTATGGCGTGGCCTCTCCTAGGTGAACCTTCTTAAGGCTTCCTTGGCTAGCAAGTAGCCACTGCCTCGAGGGGCTAACGCCTGGGCCCTGGAGGCCTTCACCCCTGGAGTTGGTGGATCAGAGTCCCTTGTCCTATTGTGTCACGCCAATTGTGTGACCCTACTAATGGACTGGCCAACAGGGCCTGCCACCCATTCAACAAGTGATGGTGTGGCATCTCCATACCTATCAGGCTTTGGATGCCTGGCGGGTTCCCAAGCTTGGTCCTGATCCATGGCTCGGGACATCGGTTTGTTACCGGAGCACTGGCCCGGGTATGCTCTGGGTTTGAGTCAGGATCGGGCAGCCGTCGCTCGTCAGTCAAGGGTCCTGTCAAGCACCCAAGCCTCGAGCAGCAGCCATGGGTGTGCTCAGGCTCTCCCTGACACCTTCCAGAGGGTGCACGCGAGCGTACCTAATGGGTATAGCCCCCGGGCGATCTGTGAGATCGATCGGGGGGTTCGTCGATCGACTTCCCTTCTCTCAGTCAAGCGTCAAGCCCTGCTATAGCTCTATTTGCACGCTCCTATGAGGCTATGTTGGCCACTCCTAGCATAGAGTCACGCTCGAGTAGTGACGCATCACGACAACGATACTACATGCCCGCTACGCTGGTGGGCCTAGGCCCACATGGCAACCTCACCCTCCATGCGACCGGACACCTAGCGTGTGATGGATGCCACAAGAAGGTGATCTCGAGGAAGACAGAATGGCAATAGGCATGCAGCACCTGATGGTCAGCTCCATGCTGCAGCAGAGGATGCCAGAGGCAATTGGACGTTGTCGGCGACCACTACGCGGGATGAAGGACGGCGCCCAGCGCCACCCGCAACCGAAGATTAGGACTCAAAACCCTCGAAACCCCTCAAAACCGTGTAACTTGTACTCTGATAGCCCTCCGACATATAAGGTTGGGCATGGGCTCCAGTAGAAAGGATCGGATCCCAGACCAAGCGATCAAACCCTAGAACAATAGAATAACGCTTCCCACATCTCTATCTCTCGTTAGAACTCGATTGATCATTCTAACACGAAGAACACCATTGCTGGATGTAGGGATTAGATGCCCGAACCAGGATAAAGCCCCTCTTTTTTTGATTGCTTAATTAAGCCACCAGCACGCATCGACCCACGTCAAACAATTAGATTGCTGCCATGGAATCGAACCCACAATAGGCTCCTCTTTGGAGTGCCTTGTCTTTTGCTACTCTCATCAAACTCTTCTATTTCCACTATGATGATGGAAATGGGTTTAACTTCGGGTCAGAAAAAATGAGTTAGATGTGGATCTGTGGCTTGAGCGATTTGGTAGGTTGAGGTGGGATTCTGTGCGCGAGGAAGCGGCGGGTGGGGTGCTAATGGCTCCATCCCCACGCTGCCCATCCTGTGCTGCCTACCTCGTGTACATAGACATCTCTGGTGGCTGGTGCTACATCTTGCAGCGTTGCTGCAAGAGCACATATTGAGTGAAGATGATGACACCAACTTCGTGCTCTCAGCGGCATATATATGGTCACCTTGCTCAGTCTCTGTCACCTTCTTGTTATATGTGTAACTAAATCGTAGTCCTTTAGATGCTAGCTGCTTCTTAAACGCCAGAAAGAACATTGCGTGCATGTGAATCAATAATTTTCGATCATCAGGAGTGAGAGAAGGATGGGATTATCTTCTTGGATCAACCTCCTCTTCTTTCACGTTTAATTTGCTCTACGTCGGAAAAAGTTTCTAACGAAAACTTAACAACAATATAATAAATAAGAGTTGTAAAAATGCTGAAATACTACTCCAGTAACTCATCGACTTTAAAATGCACGATGGATATGATATATATGGGGACCGAAGAAATCAAATTAATTAAACTTACTTGATTGCAAATGACGTACTAATGGCAGTGAGACACCAAAAGTCGATGAGCTTGAGCACGGAGACGAAGCCCCCAAGGAGGACTACGGTGGACCACGTCAGCAACAGGTACGCGAGGACGGTGGCAACCTTCCGTGCGGCGGACTGAAGCACTACGTAATCGTTGATCAGCCTCTCTTCCAGCCTCCTTGCGCAAAAACTCTCAGCAACACTATGGTTCTTCTCCATTAATCTCGCCCACCACCATCTGCTTCCACTTCTTCTAGGCACCCCTGCTTCAGTGGGAGGCTGCCGCCCTAGCCCTATACCGGAGGTGGACGCCGCCGTCATCTGATCCGATCGATCCTTCCGGCAAAAGTTTGTTGAAGCTAAAGAAGAAAGGATAGCACTGCGTGCTCCGTGTTTATGAATTATTATGATCCGCCTGCAGCTCTTAACTTGTCGCTGCTCCCGGCCCGTATATATTCTCCAGAGGGAACTCTTAGCTTTATTCCACGATGGCAAATCAATTCGGCAAGACTAGCTTTATGCCCAAGGGAATAATAAGTTCTTTACTTGGCTGCGAGATGGTGCACGCCACGCGATGTATTTTGTTGAGCATATACACTGCACCAGAAAACACTACCACTGCCGGATTATCACTCCCGGTTCGTGATTTGAACCGACAGGTTTGAACCGACGGTGATATGCAGTATACTATCACTTCGGCCTCGATTGATTTGCAAAACAGTACACCTAGATATCAGCTACTTTAGGCTTGGCTTTCTATGATTACCTCAAGGCAGTGTTTTTCAAATGTTGGAGCAACTGAGGTTGATCTTGCAGACAGGGGCGGAGGCAGAAAACTGACATGGGGGGGAGTGTGTAAAAGAGACAGTGGTTAACTAGCAAGATGGGCCAAGTTCACTTAATACACATTATTTAGCACAAGAATTAAAGGTGATCCCCAATTTTAACTAGAGGGTTATGGGGTGTATGCCCCCTCCGTACGATTGCAGCCTAGTGCATCTGGGATGAACGTAATGCACTGATTTTTAACGGGAAGTCATCTTCGGTTGCTGCCTGAAAGCAACGTTTTACAAATGTGAAGTTAAGCTCCATTTGTATAGGATCAATAAGCTTTACACCCTTCTATCATGAATTGGTTAAACCGCTTGTAACGTTGGATTTTTCTTTTCTTCTGCTAGTTTGTAGCTTGGTAAGTAGCCGTCAGTTACCTTTTGGCTACCCCGTTTGTGATATTGTTGCCTTAATTCTTTTTAATGCAAGTGCTGGGGAGCTTTGCTCCACAGTTTTTAGTTCAAAAAAAAGTAAAGTGATTGTTGTGCTAGCAGGTGACAAATCTATCTCAGAGTAGTCGGCTAACTTGTTGCATCACGTTAATTATTACTACCTCTATTCTAAATTATAAGACATTATAGCTTTTCTAGATATATTGCTTTTATTATATACTAGTGGACAGGCACGTGCGGCACACACGTGTCCATAAACATGGTCATTCGTAAAGGAGGAGAAATAATAATGCACATTTGAGAGAATTCATATAATAGCTAACAAGAATTCAGATAGAAATAAAAATATGTATTTGCTGATGATAAGAATTCAGTTAGAAATAAATTGTGTATTTACAACAAGAGTTGGTTGCTAAGCACCAACACCATATTTAAGCTGAATCATATCATTGGAAATTATGAATTCTTGAAAACTTAAAATTTACGCTTTTATTTACACTGAATATTAGCATACCATTCCATCAGTCAGCAGCTCCTGCAAGACACAAATTTATAAGAAGAAAGATTTACAAGAAATGGGTATCCATACAATTAACATTTCCATCAATAACAAAGAAATAACAGTTCACTTGTATTTCGTTTGGGAATGTTGCACTAAACAGCATTATCTGCCTGAGCCTAAGCCTGAGTATTTAAAATTAACCTTGGGCCACATGAATATCGTCAGGCTTGGTCTACAGGTTTATTTTCACTGATGCTCTTTAGGAACCTATCATTTTTGCAACACAAAATTTCGATATAAACCAACCTTCTTTTCACACATGTTTTAGATTGAATTGTGGTCCATGTGCAGCCAACTTTTAACAAAAACAATTTCCACCGATAATTTCCTTTGGTGCCAATAACCTATGTTAAGCAAACAACCATAACCTATGTCAAGCACAACCTCCACATAACTAATTGAGATATTGAACATTACAAAGTCCAATAGAAACAACCATGCCAAATCAGCTGCTGAGTTGTAACATAATATTCACAGGAAAGAGCCAGACCTTTTGAGTAATTGGCTCTCCATTATATTGCATCAGAAGCCGGTACCAGTCTGATATAAAAATTTCTTTGCCGCTTCATGAATCTGTGTTGCAAAAGAGAACACATCATAAGCCAATACCAGTCTGATATGAAAATTTCCTCGCCGTTTCATGAATAAATCTGTGTTGTAAAAGAGAACACATCATTAGAACCTATCCATATGAATGAATATGTGGCATCCTAGTATCCTACATAAAAAAAGAGAGGAAGCAGATCAGCAAGCAACCTGCATGAAGAGGAAATATTGGAAAAAATGATCTATATGAAATGGAAGCACCTAGATAACTGGTCCACTACAACGTTGGCAGTGATCACAAATAAACAAATGGGTAGCCTAGTCAGTTCATGCTTGTTGGTTCTCATCACAAATAAGCCAAGCTACGAAACAGGCCATTGATGTCTGAAAAACAAAACAGGTTACCCACCAGAATTTCCAGTTCCACCAGTTGCCCGCAACTGTTGAGCTTCTAAACCAATTATATTATAGATAGCAAAAAATTTCAAGTATTCATCACATATTAAATTAACTGAAATATCGAATGTGATTACAGAGTTAATTCAGGTAATATCTTTTTTTTGCTTCTAATATCTAGCAAAAAAAATACTAAATTCTTACAGAGAGTCTCCAATAGACAATATTAGTTTAGAAAGACTTCCATAGGGAATTAAAAAAAAATACAGGAAGCAGGACATGACATGCCATCATGTGCTTTGATTATTTTGGAGTGGTAAATGATCGAGTCCAATCTTTGATCACAATTTTAGACATGAAGCAAGGCATTAAGAATACCCAGTCCATATCGGTTAGTGCCTTGTTATCGAGTGAGCAAATGGAAAGAATGATCTCGAAATTTTATTAATGTGCCCACCAGTTGTTTTTTTTTTTTTTTTTTTTTTTTTTTTGGAACTTATCGATCAATTTTAAGCCCAAGAGCCACAGAATAATAGTGGTGGGCCAGGACCTGAATATAAGTTAAAAGATCGTCCACGACTGAATCAATCTCCAGTTGTTTGTGAGTTTCCGATTAGTTTATCTCGAGCATGCAGGTTCAGGCATTCTCAAATTTTTCTGTTACCGGACATAAGCAGTAGCCTCCTTGGCGAGTTGTATTTCCATTTCAGATGCACACAGCACACATCTGAGCTCAATCAACATGTTCACATCAAAATAAACAAATACCGATTAGGCAATATCAACACACATGAAACGCTCAACTATATTGCTACTTTGCTAGGCCACAAGATGAAATCAGTCTCACAACATCTGAAGGGGAACAGACGAAGATTAGAAGACAGCGGAAGGAGCATGAGCCTCACTGTGGTTAAATACACATCCATAGACAATAACTGGAAAAAAATTTCACCTGCTAGGTAAAGATACGGCCATCCTGTTGAATCTCCGAAGGAGCTCCGTTGAAGAAGATGGTTTCCCGCGGCGAGGTGCAGCATCTCGTCGAACCTTGGCAGAGGACCGAACTCGGCCTCCTCGTAGTCGTCGTCATCCTTTCCTACGACGCCTCCGCCTCCAACCTTGTCGCCGTTGCCTGCGGAGTCATACCCGCGGTTCCCGGCACCCGATCCGTCGCCGGCGCGTTGTGGCACGGCGGCGGGGCTTAGTTGGGGGGGGGGGGGGGTGGGGATCGGTGGCCGCGGGGGTGTCGAATCTCGGTCGGAATGGGAAATGGCGGCCTGACGAAGGAGGCTCCAAGCTCCCGTGCCGTCCCGCTGCACCCGCCGAGCGCGTGGCCTCACGCGGGCGGGAGCAGGGTTTTTTTTTCCGGTAGAAAAAAAAATTTCGGCCCTCGCCGATAAATGCGAAATTTCGGGAATTTCGGTGGTCACCGTAGCATTTTCTTTTTTAAAAAATAATTAATTTTGCGCTAAAAAACAAAAAATAATAGCATTTTCGGAAATTTCAGGAGTTTCGGCACTCACCGATAAAAGCGAAATTTCGGATATTTCGGCGAAATTTCGCCGAAAAAAAAAACCCCGGGCGAGAGGGTGCCGTCGTAGTGCGCGTGGAGGAGTTGCATAGCGCCGGAAGTACTGGTCACCTCCGAACGCCGCGGCTCCTCCACTACTGGACAGCAGCGGCGACGTCCTGCGACTCCTTGTGGCGGCCTCCAGCCAGCAGCGGCGATGTCCCTCCACGAGAGAGAGGGAGGGGAGCCGGTGCGGATGTGCCGATGCGCAAGGAGGAACCTGCACGGCGTTCCGGCAGGTACCCTCCACCCGACGACGCGGGCGCCTTCCTCGCGGCGTCCGCTCTCGACGCGAGTGGCGGGTGCGGTGGTTCCAGGGGCGCGTTCGATCGGGGAGGCGAAGGACCGGCAAAGCAAAATCAATCGACTGATTTTTTTTTATTTTTAACCCTTTTTAATAATATTTACCAAAATGACCGTAAAATTTTTATTTTTTAAAAACTAACCCTTTTGGTGGCGCCTCCACGCGAGGCGCCACAATTCAATACTGTGGCGCCTTGCATGGAGGCGCCACAGGGTGGGCCCGGGTCGGAGCCGGTCTGGGATTCCGGCTGACATGGCAGGCACTGTGGCGCCCCCATGCAAGGCACCATAGTGTGGCGCACACATGCATGGCGCCACACTGTGGCGCCTTCAGTGGAGGCGCCACAGTGTGAACCTCCGCGCGTGAGAACCATGGCTCTCCAAATGAGTCTTACAAGCGGGACCATCTCAATCAGTACTATTACAGCATATTGAATAGTAAAGATTCTCTATAGTGAATTGACCTGGTGCATTTATCTGAAGTAGTAGGTAGTACTATGAGTACTATTTCAATAGTACCAGCAGTTGTACTGGTGCATTATTTTTTGCAAACAAGTTAATGTATTTCTGAACGAGGTGCATTATTTGAATACATGTGGAAATGTAAATGTCTACTGAACTGTTACACTTAAATAAACAGGCTCAAAAGTGCCAGTCCATACTTCTTTTAGACTTTGGTTGCCTTGGAAAGTAATATTACCACACTGCTGAATCCAAATTATGATATTAACTTCTATCAGTATTATAAGTACTATCACTAAGCATTCAAGTTCAAGCCACTGTCTTTTATTTTCAGCTCATCTCCATCCTCCAAGAACATATTCTACTCTACTAGGAAAAGAAAATGGACGGATTGATGGAACACATCATGAGGTACATGAGACTACTAGTCTTTGCCTGAAGGTACATACAGTCATCAGGACATCACAAATACAAGGTTCCGGTGATAGTGTAGATGACAAGGCAGTACACATCAAGGTCACTGTGCAGGAATACCTTTTTCCCAAAATCGGGGATAGCTGACGCAAGCCAAATGTGTTCAACACTCACCATCCTAGACATTTAGTTCCAACTTGAGATTCACACCAAACAGTGGCAACTTTTTTCTATATCCTCCACATGCAAGCCATGGTTCTCATCTGTTTGCTGCAGCGTGGAACAGAGAAAGGAAATGACGGGAACAGAGAAAGGAAATGACGAGTGGTGACTGACGAGGCCGCTTTTTTCCCGTGACCGGATTGAGAGTTGCATGGCACTCTTTCGGCTCGCGCAGGCAACGATCCACTGTATTCACACTGTGGCACCTCCACTGAAGGCGCCTTGCATGCGTGCGCCACACTGTGGCGCCTTTGTTGGGGGCGCCACAGTACCTGCCACGTCAGCCAGAATCCCAGACCGGCTCCGATCCGGGCCCACCCTATGGCGCCTCCATGCAAGGCGTCACAGTATTGAATTGTGGCGCCTCGCGTGGAGGTGCCACCAAAAGGGTTAGTTTTAAAAAATAAAAATTTTGCGATCATTTTGGTAAATATTATTAAAAAAGGGTCAAAAATAAAAAAAATTCACAGTGACACTGCTTGCTGGCAAATAACCATCAATCGATTCGCAGAGAATCAGGGAGATTACAAGCAGGTTCGAGGAGATATCTAGAGATAGGGCCGCCCTACATCTTGGACCAGAGATTGGTGACATTATTTGTGGTACAGACTCTTGGCATAGACTGACTAGCCTGTTTGGAAGGAGCGAGGAGAAAGAGCGCATCATAAAGTCAGTGTTGTCTATCATCCAGCACACTGGAACCCATTGTTTGTCAATTGTTGGTATGGGCGGTATTTGGCAAGACCACGGTGGCACAGATGGTCTATAACGATGACCGAGTCCAAAATCGATTTGATCTTCATCGTTGGGTTCATGTATCTAAACATTTGATTTGCTCAAGCTGTGTTTATGATGTTCTGAAGAAAGAGGTAAATGCAAAGGATGTGTTCTTGGTGCTAGATGATCTATGGATTGAACAGCAAAATCTCTGGCTCGAATTGCTGCATCCACTTAAGGACGCTCGAAGTGTTACAATCCTGGTGACTACTCGGAGCAAAGTTGTAGCATGCCTTGTTCAATCAGTCGAACACCTTGTTCTTGGTATATTGCCTGAAGATCATTGCTGGTTGTTGTTCCAACATTATGCTTTTGGCAACAGAATCTTTGATGAAGGATCCACATTGGTTCAGGTTGGAAGGAGAATTATGCAAAAGTGTGCTGGCTTACCATTAGCAGTTAAGTCCATAGGTTGACTGCTACGGTTCAAGATGGATGTGCAGACTTGGATGGAAATATTGGAAAGTGAGTTTTGGGAAAGTTTAGATGATCATGAAGAGATCTTCTCTGCTCTAAGATTGAGCTTTTATAGATTGCCTGCAAAATTTAAACCTTGTTTTTTTACTGTGCACTTTGTCATCCCAAAGGCGATTCATTTACCAAGGATGACATGATTCACTTGTGGATTGCTCATGGTTGCATTCACCTGAAAAGAGGCGAAATACCAGAGAAAGTTGCTGGTGAATACTTTGATGAGTTGAATGAAAGATCACTGATTGAAGCAGATTTGTACCACATTAATGCTCACCGGTATTTGAAAAAGCCACTTACAGGATCATCAGTTGAAATATCTTCTGATCAGCTTCTCAGCACATGCGAAGACTTTTTTGATACTTCTTCTGATCATTTGCTTTTGTCTCATCAACGGTTTAGGTTGCATGATATGACTTGGGATCTTGCAAAATCTCTGTCCAGCCATGTGCTTTCTGTAACAGGGTATGATAAAAGTTGTTTGGACATGGCAAATAAGGATCGGCACTTGTCTATTTGGCAGGTATTATTCGGATATTCCAATGTATGTAACAATCGGCAAATCTTCGTGCTGTGGCACTCACCTGATATTATTGACATATCTGTGTTCACACGACTGAAGCCTGTTGCAGTAGATAATCTTGGTTTTTATGGGTGCATACTACCTTTCATGAATCTTAAGCACTTACGCTATCTCCGTGTAAAAGACAGACGCAAGATATTTGAAAAGAAACATTTTGTAGGTATGACATGATTCACTTGTGGGTTGCTCATGGTTGCATTCACCTGAAAAGATGTGAAATACCTGAGAAAGTTGCTGGTGAATACTTTGATGAATTGAAAGAAAGATCACTGATTGAATCAGATTTGTACCACTGTAATGGTCACCAGTATTTGAAAAAGCCACTCACAAAATCATCAGTTAAAATATCTTCTGATCAGCTTCTCAGCACATGCCAAGACTCCGTTGATTCTCATGTAAAATCGTCGTCTTTTCGTGAAAAGACGAGCATGACTTCTTTGGATCATTTGCTTTTGTCGCATCAACGGTTTAGGTTGCATGATATGACTTGGGATCTTGCAAAATCTCTTTCCAGCCATGTGCTTTCTGTAGGAGGGTATGACAAAGGTTGTTTGGACATGGCAAATAAGGTTCGGCACTTGTCTATTTTGCAGGTATTAACAGGACATTCCAAGGTATGTTACAATCAGCAAATCTTCGTGCTGCGGCCCTCACCTGATATTGTTGACATATCTGTGTTCTCACGACTGAAGTCTGTTGTAGTAGATATTCTTGGTTCTTATGGGTGCATACTACCTGTCATGAATCTTAAGCACTTACGCTATCTCCGTGTAAAAGGCAGACGCAAGATTTTAGAAAAGGAAAATTTTTTAGGTATCAGAGAGAGACTAGAGAGCCTAGGGACTGATAACAACCTAGAACTGTGTCTAGAAACGACATGTCATCTTTACAGCCTGGAGAAATTGATCATATTCGCTCCTTGGCATAAATTCTTGATTAAATATTGCAATCTTATCACTCTAAGATACTATTGCAATTTGGGAAAGAACACTCTGGAGTGTGCCAACAGCACATCCCTTCTCTATTCATTCCTTCTCACTTTTACATAATAGTCCTCTTACATCTTTATATTTACACCAATACTCCCTCTCAAGATGGGCTAAAGATATCTAACATGCCCATCTTGTTACAACTCAACTCGTTCTCACTAGATTCTAAACCCTTAGTAAAACAATCCTAGTTGATTACGTGATTTTACATATTGTAACCTTAGGATCCCATTATCAAGTTTCACCTTGATGAAGAATCTATCAATTTCTGCATGCTTAGTGCGGTCAAACAGAACCGAATTATTTGCAATGTTAATTGCAGCAATGTTGTCACAGTGAAGCATCATGGTCTCATTCCTTAACAGCCGTAGCTCATTCAACAAGCCTTTTAACCACAACATCTCACACAAGCTCAATGCTATTGCCCTATATTCAGCCTCTGCAGTAGACCTAGCCACAACAGCTTGCTTCTTACTCCGCCATGAGACAAGATTACCTCCCACAAACACATAATAGCCAGAAGTAGACCTCCTATCATCTCTACTACTTGCCCAATCTGCATCACAGTACCCCTCCAAGTGTCCATTCTTTCTAAACCATAACCCTCTCCCAGGGGTTCCTTTCAGGTACCTTAAAATTCTGTAGACTACCTCCATATGCCCTGTTCTAGGATCATGCATATACCTGCTTACCACACTCACTGCATAGGAGATGTCTAGCCTCGTATGACAAAGGTATATCAATCTCCCGACCAACCTCTGATATGTCTCTTTATTAACTAGCTCTCCAGACTGGGCACTGGTTTGATGATTTTTGTCAGTGGGGGTACTACATGGCCGACATCCAAGCATCCCTGTTTTTGCTAACATATCTAGAACATATTTCCTTTGAGAGAGAACAATCCCTTTAGGCAACCTGGCAATCTCAATCCCAAGAAAGTATCATAGAGGTCCTAGATCCTTTACCTCAAATGCTCTTCCCAAATTCTCCTTCAAACATTTGATTTCCTCCCCATCATCTCCTGTAATCACTAAGAGGCCAGCCAAAATTGACTGCACAAGAGATCAAGGTCCTAACACTACTCATCTTCGCTATAGGTGCAAAGGTTTCATCATAATCAATCCCATATGTTTGACTATAGCTTTTTGCAACCAATCTTGCTTTGTATCTATCCACCTCTCCTTTCGGGTTCTGCTTCACAGTAAAGACCCACTTACAGCCAACTGCCTTCTTCCCTTTTGGAAGATGCACGAATTCCCATGTTCAATTTTTCTGAAGAGCATACATCTCTTCTTTCATTGCTTCATTCCACCTAGGATCCTGCTTTGCACACCTCCAGTCCTTTGGAATCGGCACTGTTTGTAAGGATGCAATAAAGGCTCTATATGCAGGTGAAAGACGAGAGTATGAAAGGTAATTAGCAATATCATGATTTGTGCTAGAATGCTCAAAACCATAACGAACAGGAGGCTTTCCAAAATTAGATCTAGTATCTTTACATTATGCAAGAGGTAACTCTACATGTTTAGGAGTAGGAAGAACATTACCACTTGATTCAGATTGAGTCAAGGAGCTCGAAGGAGAGAGACCCGAGGAGAGGTTTGGGACTTGTGAGACAGGTAGCTACGATTGTGGTGAATTGAGTTGCTCCCCCTGATTTTTAAACCGCTTCCTTCGATACACTATTGTCTCTTTGGCAACCATCTCTCCATTATTCGCCCCCATTCCATTTGCGGGACATGGGATTGCCCCAACCATTACTTCTTCACTCCCTCCAACTTCTTTGTTCCTTTCACAAGTCACCTGTTCATTCTCCTGGATAACACCTCTCACATCCTCAACATTATCAAACACCTCAATCACCTCCTCATCTGTTTCCACCGCCTTCTGAACAGTAGATACACCCACAGGACACGGGATAGCCCCAACAACCAACTCCCCCTGAGTTGTACCCTCATCCTGCACACAACCATTCTCCCCCTATCTACTGTCACTCTCAGTGACTGAAGAGAACTCCTCCAGCAATGGATCAAGATCCCATGGTTTTGTATAGTATGGTTCGAATTCACGGAATGTTACATCCATACTCACAAATAACTTCTTTCCACTAGGGTCCCAACACTTGTATCCCTTTTATGTGGATGAGTATCCAACAAAAACACACTTCACTACTTGAGGATCTAATTTTCCCACTGAAGGTCCCTGACAAAGCAAATACAACCAAATACCCTAGGGGGTACTTTAAACTCTCGTTGTCCTAAAAGAAGCTTAGCTGGTGACTTCATGCCAAGGATCCTGGATGGCATCTGATTAATGAGATATGCTGCTGTCATTACCGCCTCACTCCACAGATACTTTGGTACATTTATCTGAAATATTAGTGACCTTGCTACCTCCAATAAATGTCGATTCTTCCTCTCAGCTACACCATTCTGGGGTGGAGTGTTGGGGCAAGTGGTTTGATGTATAATCCCGTGATCCGACAGGTATGCCCCAAAGTCATTGTTCACATACTCCTTCCCATTATCAGTACGGATAATTCAGATCTTGGCATAAAATTGATTTGTGACTAGCTTATGGAAGTCCTGGATGCATCTAAGAACCTCATGCTTACCCTCACCATATATATCCATGTCATACGAATATAACAGTCAATAAATGTGATAAACCACTTAAATCCACTCACCGATGTGACTGAGCAGGGACCCCAAACATCAGAATGTATTAACATAAAAGGTTCATAACTTCAAAGACCAATGCTAGGACAAGTTGATCTTGTATGCTTCCCAAGTTCATAGGCATCACACACAAGTTTGCTTCTATCCACGTCCTTAAATTACAAATATTGTATGAATCCACTGATTCATACAATTTATCTTGGCTCGCGAGCCAGCTCGAGCTGGCTCATTATAAAACGAGCTGGCTCATTACAAAATGAGTCGAGCTCGAGCTGAGCCACTAACGAGCGAGTCGAGCGAGCTAGCGAGTTGCGAGTTTTTCGTCCAGCCTTACGGGTGCACGTGCCAACGGCGGTCAGATCCACGTAACCCACCCGAATCCATCTAACCCAAACCCAACTGACTCATCTATATATGGGTGGGTCAAAAAACCATCCAAACCTATGGAAACCCACCCATGCACAGGCTTAAAATATTCAATGCAAAACACATCTTCGGTGCAATCATACTTAGGAGTTTTCAAAAAAATTTGAAACTATGCACACCAATTCAAACTCGTCATATGAAAATAATAAATTTTCAAAAGGACAGAATTCCTTGAAAATATATGAAAATAACAAATTTTCAGAAGGACAGAATTCCTTGAAAATTGTGTCCTCTATTTTGAATTCCTAGAAACTCAAACCATATGAATTTGTTGACAGTACGAATACTCCGCTAGGGAGCTGGGCGCAGAGAGGCAGAAGTTGGATGAGCTGAAGCAGGATATCCGGGTGATCAGCCGCGGCTTCTTGCAGCGGGAAGGGCAGCTCACGTCGCTCTACACCAAGTCCAAGGCCATCCTGTAGAACTGCAAGACCTCCCAGGTAGCTAGTCTGCCTTGACGGTCTGTGTGAGACTGCGTGCACAGCTGGTGCTGGCTAAAGACAACATCCCTGTGCTTCTGCAATCGTTCTTGCCTGCAGATCATGATCTTGAGTTTGTGTGTTGGTTATAGATGTGCTGAGTCTCTGTTGTGTGAAAAAGTTCAGTGGAATATCGGCAGACTGCGTTTGCCATTAGTTTTCTGTGAGCTTCAAATATTGTATGACCTGTGAACGTGCCATGTAATATCATGAGTATCAGATTGCCATCAGCTTAGAACTATTAGCATTACTTGTATCTACTTTATTTTTTTGAGGGAAACCAGTATCTACTATATGGTTTAAAAAAAAGGGGAAAATGCAAGCCGTATCTACTATATGGTTTGAGAAAAAATGGCTTGCATTTTGCCCTTTTACCTACTTTGGGTAAAGACGACGGTGAGGATCACAGATTTGCCGCCCACTTTTGGAAGTGCCTCGATGAAGTCCATCGCTATGTCGGTCTAGATGGAGGACGGCACAGGGAGGGGCAGGAGCAGCCTGGCGGGGTGCAGATGCTCCGTCTTGTATCTTTGGCACGTGTCACAAGCGCACAAGAAGTCTTGGACGATCGCCCGTAAGTTGGGTGAGTGGAAGTCGCACCGTAGTCGGTGGAGCGTGCGCTGGACGCCCTCATGGCCGTCCTCAAGGAACGCGGCCAAGGCCTCGTGGAGGAGGCCGTTGAACGCCACCAGGCCGTCCGTGACGGACCATGGTGCCCCTCAATTGCTGGAGCTGATCTCCTCCTGAAGGGCGACCAAGGCAGGGTCCTGCTGGTTGGCTTGATGGAGGCGTGCGACGAAGTCGAACCGGGGACCTGAGATGGCCAGCATTGTGGTTTCCTCAGTGTCACGGCGTGAGAGCGCGTCGGCCACTGTATTGGTGCTGCCCGCCTTATACTCCACCGTGAAATCGAAGCCCAGTAACTTGCCCACCCAGTGATGTTGCGGAATGGTGGACAGCCTTTGGTCAAGCAAAAATTTCAAACTGAAGTGATCAGTTCTTACTAGGAAGGGCCTACCTGAAATATCCTCAATTTTCCACGAAGGGAAAATCCACAGAATGATTTATAACAGTTGATAATCAATTTCATACATCGAATTCTGAGATTACAGAGTACAAGTAGAAGGGATTATAATAATATTTACAATGCCACAAGGCGCAATCAGAGTATTTCTAACATCCAGAACAGCTCCTCAATTTTCCACGAAGGGAAAATCCACAGAATGATTTACAACAGTTGATAATCAATTTCATAAATCGAATTCTGAGATTACAGAGTACAAGTAGAGGGGATTACAATAATAATTACAATGCCACAAGGCGCAATCGAGTATTTCTAACATCCCGAACGGCTTGCGAAGGCGGAAGTAAAATGGGAAGCGAGCTTCAATCTCCAACTTGAGCGTAGGCACGAGACCTTCTAATTCTTTCAACCCTAACATCACGTAAAAATCTGCACACCGCCGGATGTGTGCGGCCATGGTCGCACCGAATGAGCTTTAGTGGAAAAGAGAAAATAAAGGGATCCGGCGATCCTATATTTGGTTGTGGCTTGCATTCTAGTGCATGCGAGGTAGCAACAAGTATAATAATAATAATAATAACTGTCAAGTTTAACACATTCCTAATTCCCACCCACACATCCATCCACCATCCCATCCATCCCATCCACACATCACCACACCCCACACACCACACCCCACCACGCTCACGTGGCCGGCAAGACGACTCCCTCTCATCAGGCCTCAACGACCCGCAGCCTCCCAGGCTCACGGTCGGATGTAACCTACACATATCCCAAGGAAGGTAGAAGACTCCTCTCCTAGTCTAGCAAGCATCACCGGGGCTGGTCCATAGCTGACGAGTCAGCATATGTATCGATCGATCAACCATACACTCTGCAGAGGTTTCACCATTTCACAAGATAGCCATCATAGGTGTGTACTCACCTAGGCTGATATCGATCGCCATAAGCCTAGAGCGAATACCATCCTGCCACTCGACCCTGGCCGCCGAGACTGTGAGACATAGTACCAGGCCAAGGGGGTCACTATGTTGGTTAAGGAGGGTGTGAGCACTCTCGGCCCATACCTTCCGACACATCCGCTTACACCCGGCAGTAATGGCATTCGTTCTACCAGATGGTTAGACCGTCTCCCCCCATTAGAGAGCGAGTGGAAAGCAAGCGTCCAATGATCCGGTCACTAGCACACAAGTCCTTAGGCATTAGCCAGACAGCGATGTCTCCCATGTATGGGCTAATCTTTAACGTGCCGCCACAGCACCCCATTCCCAAGGCTCCACCTCTCAGAGGTTCACACAATGGAACTCCTCAGTCCTCACATGTACCTACCACAGGTACTCTCATAAAGCGGGGCACTTAGGCCATGTCCCCTCGGCAAGACTCGCTCGAAGCTCGTCGTAATCCCTGTCCGGCCGACTCAACCCTCACCACGCACCCAAGGCTCACGCAGCACACCGCTCATCACCAAGTCCACAAGTCCGGCATTCCAAGCCAAACCATTCCCAGGGGTTCACCACCCGCACCACATATACAATGCAAAGTGGAGTTATAATAAATATGGTGATAATAAATGCAAGCACACAGAAGAGCGGTAATATATAAGTGCGAGCACAGGGCTGAGTAACATGGTAAAAGGGCTTCGAACAAGCTAAATATATCTCAGGCAATAGCATGCATCATATACTAGCAAAGGAGTAATTATAAAGCACCAGCAGTTCTAAACATGCAATGTCTAATAAGATTCTCTAAAAGAGGGTGCTGCCATGACACCTGCGATGTCGAGGAAGTAGTGGTACGACTCCGGTAGTAGTGGTACAAGTCCTCCTTCGTCGAATGTAGTCGATCAACGAATCTTTACCTCACGTTCATAGTCTCCTTCCTCAGTTCGTTCCTCTCCTGAATCGACTCTGAAACCGAAACGTAATAGTCACGTTAGCGACTCCTATAGAAGCCACAAAGAAGCAAATAAAATATAGAAGAACCAAATGCACTCAAACATAATCTTAAACTCAGTAGATCTCGATTTTAGATGAATTTACATATAAAGATCATCATTTTTGGAGCTCATATGGATAAGTTATGAATTTTCGAAGTTTATACCATTTTCTGAAAATAATGAATAGCCGATTAATATGGGGCCAACACGTGTCAGCACCAGAATAGGCCACGTGGCACGCTGACATGGCACTGACACGTGGGACCGTGATGACGTCAGCATGACATCATGATGACGTCATCGTTGACCGGTCAACCCTAACTGGGCCCATAATGGGCCGAGATGGGCCGCCAATGGGCCGGCTGGGCTGGACTTGGGCCGGGCAGGGCCCAACACGTGTCGGCACCTGGTTGCACCACATCATTACTTGGATCTGGGCTGGGCTCGGATCGTGTCGGCTCACCGGTTGGCCTGTCCATGATGGACTTGTCTCATGGGGTCCTTGTGTCAGTCATAGGGTCTTCATGGTCCAAGTCCACGAGTCGAGGCAGCATAGTTCATGGGTCCCCAGATTCGGCGCATGGTGGACAGGATCACGTGGGGTCCGCTATCAGCTTCATGGTTCCCATGGACCCAATCCATCACCTTTGTCTCGAAGCCATCTCCATCATCTTGTCCCCAAAATTTCCCCGGCGCACGGCGTACATGGCCGGCGGCGGCCTGAGCTCGCGCAGGGGCACATCCGCGGTTCAAGGTCTCCAATTAAGGCGGACATCGGTTGTGCGAGGCAGTAGCGATCACAACAAGGGTCCCAGGCCGGCCGATGACGCAACGGCGGTGGCTGGCCGCGATGAAGGCGGCACGGCGGCGCCGGCGAGCGGCAACAGTAGGGCTACGGCCTCATTTTCCTCCAATTGATGCTGCATTTCGGCCGAGTAGGTCACCCGGGCTCTGTTCGGCTCGACCGCGATGACCAAGAACCGCGGCGGCGCACAATTCCGCGGTGGAGGCACGCGGCGGCGCCGGCGGGCATGGCGACGTATGGCACAGTGAGCCTAGGGCTCCATCTTCCTAACCGACGGCGTGCAGCATCCCACGGCGAGGCTCAACGGCACGACCTCAACGGTCGAGGCGGCCGGCGCTCGCCGGCGCAAGCGCGCCACGGTGGCGCTCTGGAGAGGCCCCGCGTGGACATAGTCACCGGCGGAAGTATCTCCCGTGGTCGTCTCTCGCCGCCGGTGGGCGCACGAGGTGCGCCACTCCGTGGCGATGTCAGATCCGAGGTCCAAGTCATCCATGGGGCTTTGTCTTCGCTGAAATTCGGCAGCGCTCCGCGGTGGGCATGGCCGCGGCGACGCTCATGGCGGGCAGGTCAGGAACGGCGTATGGTGGTGCCGTCTGTCCGGGGGCTTAGCTAGTCTGTGTGTGTGTGTGTCGGTGTCCAAAGGCCGGCGATGGCCATAGCCTACGCGCTCGGGTTTGAGTGCCATGGCCGGGAAGAGCATGGCCTAGGGTGGAAGAGAGGCATGGCGGCTTACCTATGTAGTAGAGGAAGAAGAGGTCGAGGCACGAGGCAGCGAAGAGGCATCGCGGTGGCGGTTCGAGGACGTCCGGCGTGCGGTAGTCGTCCAGCAGGGAGTCCCGGCGAGCCTCCTCCTCCCGGCGACTGCTTCTCCTCCTCCGGCGGCGGTGAATTCTTCTTCCACGGCGGCGGCAACTTCTCCTCCTCACACTTCCTCTCTCCTTTTTCTTCCCTCTTGCTCTCGGCTCGGTGTGGTTTGGCGACCTAGCCAACTACCAAAGCGGCAGCGGCACTGGGAAGCCCTAGAGCACGGGGTTCGGCATATATATAGGCGGGCAAGTAACCATGGCGGCCGGCGGACGGCGATGCGACCCGGAGCAAGATCAAGCGGCTGTAGGGCGATCAAGGGGTCGCTGTCATCTGCCGTGGGCTCCAGGTGGCAACGTCTGGCGCCAATTTCACCTTCGCGGCCAAGGAAAAGGGGAAGCATGAGGGGAACAGGGGCATGTGCACGGCAGCGGCATGATGTCTTCGGCGCGCGGGCGGTTGCGCTTTGACAGGGGTCACGCGAATTGCGTGACACATGGGTCCCATGGGGCTTAGGGAAGATGGCGCAAGGACCGTGCGATGCACCAGGGCGAGGATCAAGCGGTCAAGGCGATGGCGTGAAGAATCCACGTGATCCAGTTCGCGTGCGTTCACGCGGCGGAAAAACAGGGGAGCAGGTAGGATTATGACAGGTGGGACCCTCCTGTCGGCCTTAGCAGGGTGGTTGGGCGGCTTGTCGTCATGCGGGGGCGGCTCGGTCTGTTGGTGGCCGGGTTGGGCCAGTGTGTGGGCCGTTCCATTCACCTGGCATGCAAGGCCAGGAAAGTGGAGGAGTCCACGGGCCGGCCTGGCGGCTGCTAGGCCTCGTTCGCTGGCGGTTGCAGGAAAAAGGAAAAGAGAAGAGAGAGGGGTCACAGGCTGGGCCGATCGGCTTGGGCCGTCTGTTTGCGGGAAAAGACAAGGAGTAGGAGGAAAGTTAGTGGGCCAGGCTGTCTTAGCAGGCTGGTTTGGCCATTGCCATCTTCTTTATTCATCTTTTTCCTTTGGCTTTTCCATTTGTTTATCTTAGCCATGTACTAGTAAAATGCCATGGGCATTAGTGGCATGGCCCATTTGAGGTTAGTTAGATTTATTTAGGGCATATAATCCTAGCATGAATAATAATATATACATGAATGTTTTTGGATTCATTAATATTTAGTCCGTTGAATATTTATTTAAGATATTAAATAAATTCTTGAAGATTAATTTGTCAATACAAACATCCAAGTAAAACCAAATCAACCATAGTAATTAAGATGCATGATGCATGCTTTGGGGATATAGTACCTAGGTAAATGACATGTGCGGGTTATTGTCCAAGAAATTAAGCTCATGACACGATAGGATGCAAGGTTATGCTCGATCCAACATGAGATCATGGGTAGGTTTACTATACGATATATGCCATCACTCTTAGGTTTTTTTTAGGTTCGAGTTCCATAGGTGGTTTAGGTCTCTCATTCCATATGAACTATCAGTTAGAGGGGTTAGGCCTTGTATGACACCTAGGATTAGCATCAATATACTTGTTAGGTTTAATTAGGTGGTTGGGGTATGAGTTTCCAACTAGGTTCTTAGTTTCCTAGCCATATCCACTATATACATTTAGGGCATTGTAGTGGTCTTACTAGGTCATATGTTTAGGGTTTGGCCTATCTCTAATCATGGCATATTAAGTTGGTTGTCAACACTAAGGTGGGCTAGCCGTGGTTTATCCATCAGAGTGGCTAAGTAGCTGGTCAAGCCGAGGTAGGTAGTCCCTATTATCGGGGTATGTGGTTAGGCAACTACTTTTACAAGGGTAGAGGTACTTTCTAGGTGATGGTTGATCTACTAGGATAGTTAGATAGCTACCTGTGTAGGTGACTTCTATTACCACGACACTAAGTATTATCATTCTCATGTGGAGAGGTATCACCACGGGTTGGCCTGATGTCACTAGTCTCTGACCGTCTAGGATCAAGTAGTTAGTCCCTTGGTGTGGATAGTTCCACTATCATGGCTCAGGGTTCAGGATCAATTCTCCCCTATGTGGAGTCATGGGCATAGGTTTAAGTCACTATGTCACAGGTTAGTGTGATAACACTAACCTCTAGCTAGCTCTAGTTAGGCACTAGTTGATTGTAGGGTTTATGTGTACATGTATACACATCACACCATGGTGACATTGCTACTAATTCTAGCATAGGATCATTAGGGTTTAGGTTCATGACCTAGGGGCTATCACTAGGGCATACTATAGTGAATGGTTGGTCATTGGCTGTCACCTGTAAGTACAGTAGGTTTACCTAGGGTCCTAATCACATGTGGCTTAAGGACTAGATTAAGACACATGTGATGTTGTTGCATCACAATGCTTAACGACAAAATATAGACACTTTATATGCAACTAGCGGGGTTGCTTATATGACAAGCATCAAACATGGGTTTATTTAGAAAAAAATTTGTAGTTTGGATTTTTGGGTTGTTACAGTCCTACCCCCTTATCAGAATCTCGTCCCCGAGATTTAAGGTGTGAAGTACTCTATGAAACAGTTTGGTGATGCTTCCCATAAGTCTGACTTCTAGTTCTATGTAGCTTGACGTGGTTGCTCCACCGAGTTGTAGGAGTGAGTGGTGAAGTCTTGATTTCTTGTTTAGATCATTGGTCGAGTGTGTGTAGGTTTAGTGTAAGTGTATTATGTAGATCTTAAGGGTTTTAGAAAGGTACTTCGATGATGGTCGAGGAGCTGTCACTGTAGGATGTTTCAACACAGGGTTTTAGCTTGTGGGAGGGTCACAATTTAGTTCGAACTATATCATGTCTTTCTAGATTAAGAGGTGTGGTTAAGAGCTAGGTTTTGATCCTGGGACCTGTGGGTTATGGTCCCACCTCGCTTCTGCTGCGCTGCTCTGATAAGCGTAGTTGCTATCCTTGCTTTTAGTCGGCGTAGCCGCTTCAAAGGATCTTGTAGAAGGAGTCGTCGTCCTTTGCCTTCTTTGGTAACTCGATCCAAATTTATACGGGGTATCCAAGGTGCTTAAGAAGATCATGCAGTTCTAGGGTTATTGGGTAGGGACGTTGTCCATCGGGCTCTTCTAGTTGTGGCTATTTCCGGATTCTACTTTGGCAATAGATTAGTGATTTGTGGGCTTGAAGTCCAAAAGATGCTTCCAAGAGGTTCGAAATCGATGTGAGTTTTTAAAAATCCAATTCTTTTGAATGGCTTTGTTTTGAAACCCAAATACACCTTTTATATGATTTCAAATTAAATGGTTTTGAAAATGGTTTGAAATCACTTTGCTCATTTTGCAAGGCATGTTTTCACAATCAAATTTTTGATTTTCAAAACTAGGTTTTGAAAAAGTTCATTTTGGGACGATGCAAACAAATTATTTTATTTAGCAATCATGTCGCAATACATTTTAAAGACAAGGTTCATTTGAAATAGGTTTGGCTCCTTGGTTGAAATCAAAAGCTTTTAAAATAAATTCGAGCCAATTTTCTTTGGTTTGCAAATATTTTATGAAAGGTTGGTGTGCAAGAAAACTTTTGTTTTGACATGAAATGATCTTTGCGGCTTATTTTGAAAAGAAAATTGGTTTTCCAAATTATTTGGGAGATAGATTCTTAATTTGAAGTAGGTAGAGATACCTATGTCCCTTGGGTCTTGGAGTTATTCACAAGTGTTCTTGTGCAAAAAGGGAAATCCTTGCATTTATTAATAAGATAAATCCTCATACAAGCTTGAATTTGGACACGTTTAAGCATGATACATCAGATAAAATTGAAATCTTGACTACATGCTTAGTGAGTATCATTGTCCAGATTGAGGACATTCTCAAAAGAAGCTGGAGTAGGAACAATCTTCCTCTCGGGGCATTTGGCGATCTTGTGGCCCATTTTGTCACATCCATAGCCGGTGATAAACATGCTACTTGTGATTGCCACGAGATTCTTTGTACCAAGGTTCTAAGTCGGCGGATTGGCCTTCATTCTATTGTTGTCGGCATTTCTGAGGTTAGGATGATCACATCCATAGTAAGTGAAATGCACACTACCTGTAGAAGTAGGTGCAGTAGCGTTCCACATGCCTCGAGCCTGGGTATGATATGAGTCTGTGATTGCTCTCATTTGTCATACTAGTGAGCCACTGAATGATTCATCAATACGGCATCTCTTCCATCCATTGACTATCTCATACTCGGGGTGGTCCTCTTCTATCTCAATTGCCTTGTTAATTACTTCTTCAATGGTGTGGTAGGTGCCTCCCGCAAGGGCTATTCGGATGCCATCGTTTAGGCCTCTGCGGTAGTAGAACATCATATCTTTCTTAGAGTCACGTACGGCAGGTGCGTAACGCAACATGCGGTTGAAGCGGATGTTGTACTCATGAACACTTCTTGTTCCTTGCCTTACGCTTTGAATCTCTCTTTCCAAGTCCTCCATTGCATCTTCTGGCACATAGGTTTCGCTAAACTCTCTCCATGAGATGCTGGTTGGGTTGGAATGGGTGTTGCTAAATGTGTTCCACCACGTATGTGCGGAACCTGTGAGTTGATGGGCTGCAATCTTCACGCTTTCTTCTTTGGTGTAGGTGGTCAAGTCTAACTCTTCTGCCATATCATATAGCCAGTCTACAGCGGTGATAGGATCATCGTCAGTTCCCTCAAAGGTAGGGAGCAGTTGAGGGCTTCCTTCAGTGGGGGTTCCATTGAGTAGCTGATAGTGAAGTTCTTCCTTCTCGCGGTTGAGTCCTATGGGTGGCATGTGACTCCTTGATCACTGTCCGGGGTGATTTCTAAAGGGGTTGAGCAATTGTTCAAGCTACCAGGTTGATGGTTGGGCATCTTGTTGCATGGGTCATAAGGATGAGGAATCATGTGCAAGTGGCATGATTCATTAACAACTTGATGTATGTTTAGATGATTTAATCAATTTTAAAACATTTAAATCTATCCTACACTCAAACAAAGAAGTAGGAAGAACCATAAAAAAAATCGATAAGAACCAAGCACTCATTACATTGGGTTATTACAAGGCGATATCCTTGGTATCCACACCAAGAGATCCACGAAGAAAACATACTACGCGTAAGTAGCTTAAAATGGTAGACAGTCTACTCTAATCATGGCATGACTTGTAGTTCTACCTGGCTCATGTTCATCATCTTCTACCTACCCCCTTATCAAGATGAGTCTTGTCTAGGAAGCTAGATGGGTAGGGTCGAAGAACCTTCTTCTGTTCTACACAGTTGGGCATTGGTAAGGAACTTTCTCCTCTAACTCAGCAACATTGTGCTGGTAAAAGTTCTTGTCATAGTCTAATTCTAGCATGAGTCTATCTTGGATAAACAAGTGCTTCTCTAGTAATCATTGAGGTTGTCATCAGTCCCATTTTGCCTAGGTGTGTTTGGCTTCATACCATTACCCTATGGCACTATTGAAGGCATCGAGGGCACGGGGTAATAGACGACAAGGGTCCATGCTCGAGGAGTTTGTGCGCATCTCGCATCACAAATTGAATAGCTGCATGTGCAATAGACGACACAACAGTAAGGACAATATTTTCCG
Source organism: Themeda triandra (assembly GCA_018135685.1). Lineage (NCBI taxonomy): Eukaryota > Viridiplantae > Streptophyta > Magnoliopsida > Poales > Poaceae > Themeda > Themeda triandra. The sequence continues at coordinate 41,269 of JAENPR010001532.1, read as the reverse complement.
TTCCAGGAATGACTAGGGCTTCAATACTACATTTCCTTGCTTAGGAGAATCTACAGGGTCACCATGTAGCAGGCTTCGGTTCCTCTAGGTACTACCCATTTGTCGCACGTCTATTGTCACTTTTCTTCAGGGACTCCTTATCTCTTGAAGCTCTTCTTGTAGAACTTGGATGTGTCCATTATGGTACTCTAAGTAGAAGGGCATGCTTCTAACAGGTCATCATTTGCACAAGGGTCCAAGAATATTGTCAGCAAGTCCAATACAGGAGGTAAGCCAAGCACAAAATGGTGCAAGGTCGGTAATATAATCGAAAGAAGGGCTGGCTCATCCTATTCTATCGTCCAATCCTAAGGGTCTCGTCCTAGGGTCAAGCATGGCTCCTGATACCAACTGAAACATCCTCAATTTTCCACGAAGAAAAAATCCACAGAATGATTTACAACAGTTGATAATCAATTCCATACATCGAATTCTGAGATTACAGTACAAGTAGAAGGGATTACATTAATAATTATAATGCCACAAGGTGCAATCGAGTATTTCTAACATCCAAAATAGCTTGTGAAGGCGGAAGTAAAATGCGGAAAGCAGCTTCAATCTCCAACTTGAGCATAGGCACGAGACCTTCTAATCCTTTCAACCCTAACATCACAGGAAATCTGCACACCGCCAGATGTGTGCAGGCCATGGTCAGCACCGAATGAGCTTTAGTGGAAAAGAAAAAATAAAGGGATCCGGCGATCCTATATTTGGCTATGGCTTGCATTCTAGTGCATGCGAGGTAGCAACAAGTATAATAATAATAATAATAACTGTCAAGTTTAACACATTCCTAATTCCCACCCACACATCCATCCACCATCCCATCCATCCCATCCACACATCACCACACACCACACACCACACCCCACCACGCTCACGTGGCCGGCAAGACGACTCCCTCTCATCAGGCCTCAACGACCCGCAGCCTCCCAGGCTCACGGTCGGATGTAACCTACACATATCCCAAGGAAGGCAGAAGACTCCTCTCCTAGTCTAGCAAGCATCACACGGGGCTGGTCCATAGCCAACGAGTCGGCATATGTATCGATCGATCAACCATACACTCTGCAGAGGTTTCACTATTTCACAAGATAGCCATCATAGGTGTGTACTCACCTAGGCTGATATCGATCACCATAAGCCTAGAGCGAATACCATTCTGCCACTCGACCCTGGCCACCGAGACTGTGAGACATAGTACCAGGCCAAGAGGGTCAATATGTTGGTTAAGGAGGGTGTGAGCACTCTCGACCCATACCTCCCGACACATCCGCTTACACCCGGCAGTAATGGCATTCGTTCTACCAGATGGTTAGACCGTCTCCCCCCATTAGAGAGCGAGTGGAAAGAAAGCGTCCAATGATCCAGTCACTAGCACACAAGTCCTTAGGCATTAGCCAGACAGCGATGTCTCCCATGTATGGGCTAATCTTTAACGTGCCGCCACAGCACCCCATTCCCAAGGCTCCACCTCTCAGAGGTTCACACAATGGAACTCCTCAGTCCTCACATGTACCTGCCATAGGTACTCTCATAAAGCGGGGCACCCAGGCCATGTCCCCTCGGCAAGACTCGCTCGAAGCTCGTCGTAATCCCTGTCCGGCCGACTCAACCCTCACCACGCACCCAAGACTCACGCAGCACACCGCTCATCACCAAGTCCATAAGCCCGGCATCCCAAGCCAAACCATTCCCAGGGGTTCACCACCCGCACCACATATACAATGCAAAGTGGATTTATAATAAATATGGTGATAATAAATGCAAGCACGCAGAAGAGCGATAATATATAAGTGCGAGCGCAGGGCTGGGTAACATGGTAAAAGGGCTTCGAACAAGGTAAATATATCTCAGGCAATAGCATGCATCATATACTAGCAAAGGAGTAATTATAAAGCACTAGCAGTTCTAAACATGCAATGTCTAATAGGATTCTCTAAAAGAGGGTGCTGCCATGACACCTGCGATGTCGAGGAAGTAGTGGTACTACTCCGGTAGTAGTGGTACAAGTCCTCCTTCGTTGGATGTAGTCGATCAGCGAATCTTCACCTCACATTCATAGTCTCCTTCCTCAGTTCGTTCCTCTCCCGAATCGACTCTGAAACCGAAACGTACTAGTCGCGTTAGCGACTCCTATAGAAGCCATAAAGAAGCAAATGAAATATAGAAGAACTAAATGCACTCAAACATAATCTTAAACTGTAGATCTCGATATTAGATGAATTTACATGTAAAGATCATCATTTTTGGAGCTCGTATGAATAAGTTATAAATTTTCGAAGTTTATACCATTTTTTGAAAATAATAAATAGCTGATTAATATGGGGCCGACACGTGTCAGCACCAGAATAGGCCACGTGGCACGCTAACATGGCACTGACACGTGGGACCATGATGACGTTAGCATGACGTCATGATGACATCATCGTTGACCGGTCAACCCTAACTGGGCCCATAATGGGCCGGAAATGGGCCAAGATGGGCTGCCAATGGGCCGACTAGGCTGGACTTGGGCCGGGCCAGGCCCAACACGTGTCGCACCTAGTTGCGCCACGTCATTACTTGGATCTAGGCTGGGCTCGAATCGTGTCGGCTCAGCAGTTGGCCGGTCCATGTTGGCCTTGTCTCATGGGGTCCATGTGTCAGTCATAGGGTCTTCATGGTCTAGGTCCACGAGTCGAGGCAGCATAGTTCATGGGTCCCCAGATTCGGCGCATGGTGGACAGGATCACGTGGGATCCGCTGTCAGCTTCATGGTTCCCATGGACCCAATCCATCACCTTTGTCCCGATGCCATCTCCTTCATCTTGTCCCCAAAATTTCCCCGGCGCACGGCGTACATGGCCACCGGCGGCATGAGCTCACGCAGGGGCACATCCACGGTTCAAGGTCTCCAATTAAGGCGGGCATCAGTTGTGCGAGGCAGTAGCGATCACAACAAGGGTCCCAGGCCGGCCGGCGACGCAACGGCGGCGGCTGGCCGTGTTGAAGGCGGCACGGCGGCGCCGGCGAGCGGCAATAGTAGGGCTACGGCCTCATTTTCCTCCAATTGATGCTGCGTTTCGGCCGAGTAGGTCACCCGGGCTCTGTTCGACTGGACCGCGACGACCAAGAACCGCGGCGGCGCACAATTCCGCGGCGGAGGCACACGGCGGCGCCGGCGGGCATGGCGGCGTACGGCACGGTGAGCCCAGGGCTCCATCTTCCAAACCGACGGTGCTATGGCGTGTAGCATCCCACGGCGAGGCTCGACGGCACGACCTCAACGGTCGAGGCGTCCGGAGCTCGTCGGCGCAAGCGCGCCATGATGGCCGACGGAAGTATCTCCCGCGGTCGTCTCTTGCCGCCGGTGGGCGCACGGGGTACGCCACTCCGTGGCGATGTCAGAACCGAGGTCCAAGTCGTCCATGGGGCCTTGTCATCGCCAAAATTTGGCGGTGCTTTGCGGTGGGCATGGCCGCGGCGGCACTCACGGCGGGCAGGTCGGGAACGACGTATGGTGGCGCCGTCTGTCCAGGGGCTTAGCTAGTCTGTGTGTGTGCGTGTGTCGGTGTCCAAAGGCCGGCGATGGCCATAGCCTATGCGCTCGGGTTTGAGTGCCATGGCCGGGAAGAGCAGGGCCTAGGGTGGAAGAGAGGCATGGAGGCTTACCTACGCGATAGAGGAAGAAGAGGTCGAGGCGCGAGGCGGCGAAGAGGCATCGCGGTGGCGGTTCGAGGACATCCGGTGTGCGGTAGTCGTCCAGCAGGGAGTCCCAGCGAGCCTCCTCCTCCCGGCGACTGCTTCTCCTCCTCCGGTGGCGGCGAATTCTTCTTCCACGGCGGCGGCAACTTCTCCTCCTCACACTTGCTCTCTCCTTTTTCTTCCCTCTTGCTCTCGGCTCGGTGTGCTTTGGCGACCTAGCCAACTACCAAAGCGGCGGCGGCACTGGGAAGCCCTAGAGCATGGGTTCGGCATATATATAGGCGGGCAAGTAACCATGGCGTCCGGCGGACGGCAATGTGACCCGGAGCAAGATCAAGCGGCTGTAGGGCGATCAAGGGGTCGCTGTCGTCTGCCATGGGCTCCAGGTGGCAGCGTCTGGCGCCAATTTCAGCTTTGCGGCCAAGGAAAAGGGGAAGCATGAGGGAAACAGGGGCATGTGCACGGCAGCGGCATGATGGCTTCGGCACGCGGGCGGTTGCGCTCTGACAGGGGTCACGCGAATTGTATGACCCATGGCTCCCACGGGGCTTGGGAAAGATGGCGCGAGGACCGTGCAATGCACCAGGGCGAGGATCAAGCGGTCAAGGCGATGGCGTGAAGAATCTGCGCGATCCAGTTCGCGGGGAAAAACAGGAGAGCAGGTAGGATTATGACAGGTGGGACCCTCCTATCGGCCTCAGCAGGGTGGTTGGGTGGCTCAGTCTATTGGTGGCCGGGTTGGTCCCTTGGTGTGGATAGTTCCACTATCATGGCTCAGGGTTCAGGATCGTTAGTCCCTTGGTGTGGATAGTTCCACTATCATGGCTCAGGGTTCAGGATCAATTCTCCCCTATGTGGAGTCATGGGCATAGGCTTAAGTCACTATGTCACAGGTTAGTGTGATAACACTAACCTCTAGCTAGCTCTAGTTAGGCACTAGTTGATTGTAGGGTTTATGCTAAGGGTAGGTGTACATGTATACACATCACGCCATGGTGACATTGCTATGAATTCAAGCATAGGATCATTAGGGTTTAGGTTCATGACCTAGGGGCTATCACTAGGGCATACTATAGTGAATGGTTGGTCATTGGCTATCACCTGTAAGTACAGTAGGTTTACCTAGGGTCCTAATCACATGTGGCTTAAGGACTAGATTAAGACACATGTGATGTTGTTGCATCACAATGCTTAACGACAAAATATAGACACTTTATATGCAACTGGCGGGGTTGCTTATATGACAAGCATCAAACATGGGTTTATTTAGAAAAAATTTTGTAGTTTGGATTTTCGGGTTGTTACACTACCCCAGAGGTATGGCTGCCAGTTCCTGATGGCCCGAACGAGGCCGATCAGCTCGCATTCATAGGCCGCCAACGACCGGTGATGGGGCGCTGCTGGGCGGCTGAAGAAGGCCACCAGGTGCGGCCCTTGGAGCCGCACGGCGTCGAAGCCACGTGTTGACGCGTCGCACTCCACGACGAACCGCTAATTGAAGTCGAGGAGGGTCAGGACAGGTGCCGTGGTGACCGCGGTCTTGAGAGCGGAGAAGGCGTCCTCAGCCTCTGGCGACCAGGAGAAAGCCTCTTTCTTGAGGAGGGCGGTGAGCGGGGCAGCGATCGACCCAAAGTCCTTCACAAACTTGCAGTTGTAGCCCACCAAGCCGAGGAAACCATGAACTGCTTAGGCCGAGCGTGGCTGTGGCCAGTCCGCCACCGTGCGCACCTTCTCCGGGTCCATGGCTACACCCTGGGCTGAGTTGATGTGCCCCAGGTAGCCGATGGATGCAGCCCCGAACTCACACTTGGTATGCTTGACGAAGAGCCGGTGTTGATGAAGGGTCGTGAGGACGGCTCGCACATGCTGTATATGCTCGGCGAGGGAGTGGATGTAGATGAGGATGTCGTCGAAGAAGACGAGGACGAAGCGGTGGAGGAACAGCCGGAGCACGTCGTTGATGAAGGCCTGGAACATGGCCAGTGCGTTGCAGAGCCGAAAAGCATGACCAGAAACTCGTACAGCCCCTCATGCATTTGGAACGCGGTCTTCTCGATGTCCACCGGGTGCATCCGGACCTGGTGGTACCCGGAATGCAGGTCCAATTTAGAGAAGAACCGGGCGCCATGGAGCTCGTCCAAGAGCTCGTCGACGACTGGGATGGGATGGGCGTCCTTGACCGTGATGGCGTTCAGCACGCGATAGTCGACGCAAAATCTCCATGAGCCATCCGCCTTCTTGACGAGCAGGACTGGCGAGGAGAATGCCGAGTTGCTGCGCCGGATGAGGCCTTGGTGCAGCATGGAGGAACACTGGCGTTCTAGCTCGTTTTTGTGGGACGCCGGGTAGCGGTAAGGGCGAACCACCATGGGCGCAGCCCCTGGAAGTAGGTTGATGTGGTGATCTCGGGAGCGTGGAGGTGGCATGCCGTTAGGCTCGGTGAAGACTGAGGCGAACTCATCCAAGAGGGCCGGCATTAAGTCAGTGGGGTGGCACGCCTTTAGGCCGGGGCATGCTGGGCTGGCCACGCCCTTCTAGCACACCTGTCGGTCATGGTGCCAGAAGGACATGGTCAGGGCGCTGAAATCCCAAAGGATTGGGCCCAGCATCGCCAGCCACGGCGTTCCCAGGACGACATCGTAGCCGGCCAAGGGTAGCGCGAAGAAGTCGGTGGTGAAGGAGACGCCCTCGATGGAGAAGGACGCCGTGCAGAACACGCCCGGGCATGACACCCATTCGCCATTGGCGACGGTGACTTTCATGGTGCGTCGGAGTTGGAGTCGGAGGGATGTCCTTGCGGCTGCTTCCTCGGCGATGAGATTATTCGTCGAGCTGGAGTCTAGCAGGGCCAGCAGTGATGCGCCGCCGAGGTTGATGCGCACCTGCATCGTTTCCCCCAGACAGACGCCCGTGATCGCGTGTAGCGAGATCAACGGGTCCTCGGTGGAGGCCACGGGCGTGTATTCGTCGGCGTCGTCTTCTTTTGCGATGTCAAGGAAAAAGAGGCGTTGATAGACACGGTTATGGCCGCGAGAATATTTCTCGTTGCAATTGAAACAGAGGCCCTGCCGGCTGTGTTCGTCCATATCCGTTGTGGAGAGCCGTTGGACCTGGCGGCCCATGAAGGATGGAGTGGTGGTGGCTCTGCGGCTCGGGGGCGGAGCCGGGGCCGGGAGCGCGAGCGGCTGTGGTGGCCTGGTCAGCAGGCCGTGGCCCGGCAGACGCGGCACCAGGGCCGTAGACGCAACGACGGCAGCCGCGACGCTCTGCTCGCGAATCTCTAGCTTCCGGGCCAGACTCATGGTGACGATGAGAGTCTGGAGATTATGCATCTCCATGCCATGACTGAGGGGTGGCTAGAGTCCCGCCGTGAACGCCTGGATGCACTGCTCCTCATCCAGTGGTCCCGCTCGCGGAAGCAGAGCCTCGAAGCGCGCTTGATACTCCTCTACAGACCCTATTCGCTTGCACGCCATGAGCTCGCCCATGGGGTTGGAGCGGAGGGGCGGCCTGGATCGAAGATTGAGGAGCTCGGTGAAGCGCCGCTAGTTGGGCGTACCCTCGGACTGCTGCACGAGGATGTACCACATCTGCGCGGTGTCTTCGAGATTGTACGATGCCATCCAGACCCGCTCTTCGGCCGCAATACGCTGCTGAACGAAGTACGATTCATAGCGATTGATGAAGGCGTGCAGATCGGACTTCCCATCGAACTTGGGAAAGTCCAGTTTCTAGAACCGGGGTGGCCTGTCGCGCGTGGTGATCACCATGGCCTGTGCCCCGTGATCCAGAGGATGAAGATGGTGGCGGCTGCGCCAGTTGCAGCGCGCCGATCCGCTGCAGCATGGTGTTGAGGGAGGATGACATCTGCTTCTGGAGCTCGGTCATGTTGGTGGATAGCTGCTTGATCATCACGGCCAACTCGGCCAGAGAAGGGTCGACCATGGGAAAAAGAGGTGGAGGCGGAAGAGTGGGTGGGGGATGTAGCCGGCGTTGGTGTGGCGGAGGAGACAGCAGAGGGGAGGAGGATCGACGGCCTACTGATACCAGGTTGTCAAGGGCCTCGGTCCCCAAGGTAGGAGGGCCCTGACTACGCAGTTCATAGCTTGAGCCTGGCAATGGTGGCGCCAGGGTTCTTCCCTGGACACCCAGCAAAGGTGAGATTAAGAGATAGCAGAGATGAGGTTAGGGATAACTTGCTTCTTGCTTAATTCATAGGAGAGTCTGTCGATTACATATATAGGAGCATGACTTCTTGATCCTACTGCCAAGCATTAATCAGCCGGCTGCTATTCATAATAAAGGAGCTTATCTCCTTGGTACAGTTGCCCAGCCATAACTAGCTGGCTGCTAAACCCTTCACCTCCTTCATGATCAGCGTGGGGCCTTAAACCCCAGTAGCCCTGTCCTCATTAAGCTGCTGCTGACCACGCGCAGCACCTCGTGCTCGAGGTCGGCGGCTGCACTGACGGCTCCACATCATCACATCTTTTAAACCCTCCACTCTTTTTTTAAGATTTTTATACCATAATATGGACCTGTTTGGTTGTCCGATCTGGTTAATTAAATTTTTCCTTAAACTACGTATTTGTACTCCCTTAGTAGCGATTTTGGGAAGAGAAGTCGTTGCACGCTCAGCCACCGCATCTGGACGTGTTTGCCCCTGCCGCTTCGTTTGCGTGGCTAGCGCTGGTTCTCCGCTCGACAAGGCAATTAACCGCTGGACGACGCAATTAATGCGCGCATGCAAGCGAACCGCGGCATGCAAGCTAACAGTGGCCACTCCCGCACCCGCACGGGAACAGTGCCGTGCAAAATCACTAGTCCCATGCAGCAAAACAGATGTGGCCGCCAGGAATCGAACCGGCGCCCCTGGCCCTCAAGGCGTTAGCTTCACGGCACAAGCCAACTGAATCACAATCGTTTCTTGTATGGAGGGCACCCGCAGACCTATGTAATAAGGGCAAACAGGGAAAAATAATAATGACTCCTTGGTATGCACAATCATGTCCTAAACGACTTCTAATTACGATATGGAGGGAGTACCATTGCATTCCTCGACCAATGTTACACGCAGAAAACTTAAAAGAGGTCGCCTAGTCAGCGGATAGACCATTTTCCTGATTATGGGTCCACAAAGGAAGTCATAGACCTCGAAGTTTAACTATATCAATATACACAAAGAGTATTAGCATATTTATGTGCTTTGTAACAGGAGAAAAAAATCTATCAAGATTTAATTTTAAATTTGTTACAGATTTAATAGGACATTGTTGTACTACTACCAACATTTGCTTATATTAGGGATGTCCTAATCATCATAAAAAGTATGTGTGAGCTGTGAGTTATGGAAAAGCTGTTGTGGGGTGTAGGCTATGAGAAAAGCTTAAAGGCATTTGGTCAAGCAGTTTTGGCTTGCGTAAAAATTGTTGTTAGCCTCCCTCACTTTCAAGTGGACCACCTCATCAGCCTCACAGCCTGCTTCTTCTTCCTCTCTCCGCAACTCTCCTACGGTGCCACACTGGAGTCTGTGCGGGCGGCCTGGGGCTCGCTGATCTAGGCGCGTCGGCGTGGGCTCGCCCGGTTAGGGATTTCCATGAGTTCCCAACCTCCTCCGGCCGCACCAGCCGCAACGTGCCCGGCCTGAACGGTGGTGTTAGTCCCTTAGGATCACCTAGCAGTGGCATCTAGCGGGATAAACCTTGGGAATTGAGTAGGCATAGAGGTAGAGAGAAAGAGGATGAGTTGGAAAGGCTTTACCAGGGGCCTTCACAGGGGCGAGGAGGACGATCCGGCGGCGGCGCTTGCCGGGGTCGGCCATCGCGTCGAGGAGAGGCGGTGAAGAGACCGGCGATGTAGTCGTCGAAGGAGCAAGTGCATGTGACGGCGGAGATCGGCGCGGTGCGGGCGGCGGCGCGGAGGAGCTTCCGTCACCGGCCGCGCCCCTCGGATCGGGTTTAGGGTTGTGTCGGTGGGTCTGGTGAGCTCAAGGCGAACCTCGTGCCTTGAGCCGCCGGCCCCCACCTTCCTTTTATAGCGCAGGGTGACAGGGGCCCTCCAGCCATAGTGGGCTGGGCGCCCCCGATCAGGGCGCGTGGGTCAAGGGGCCCGAGTTGGGCCGTTGGGCCCAACTCGGGATTGAGATCATCCTAACATTCTCCCCCTTGATCTCATCTTTAACTTTATCTTTAACTTTACTCTTTCACTTTAACCTTTTCATTTTACTTATTCCACCTCAGATTTGTGTATAGAACATGTTTCATCGTCACGGTCTATTGCCGTTGGATTTCACAGCTACAATACACATCTCTGGTTTGAAATAAATAAATACTTTATCTTTGGGCCCTTATTATTATCCAGGGAATCATAGGCTTCGCCTTAAACCCATGCTTAGGCTACGTGTTCAACGAACACTTTGGGTGGCAAGCCTTTTGTAAGCGGATCCGCGAGCATCTTTTCGGTGCTTATGTGCTCAAGATTTATAACATGATCCTGGATTTTCTCTTTCACAACATTGTACTTTATGTCAATGTGTTTGGCAGCACCACTTGACCTATTGTTGTGAGCATACTCTATAGCTGGATTGTTATCACGGTATAGAGTCATTGGTCCATTGATGTCATCGACCACTTTTAAACCGGGTATGAATTTCTTTAGCCAATTCACCGCCCCGATGCCTCATAACATGCTACAAACTCGACATACATAGTAGAGTTTGTAGTAACTGTTTGTTTTGAGCTTTTCCATGATATAGCTCCTTTTGCGAGAGTGAACACATATCCGGATGTGGACTTTCGTCATCTCCCGCATAATCGGGATCCGAGTATCCTAAGATCTTTAGGGAGTCGATCTTCCGTACGTTAGCATCGGGTCTTTTGTACCTTGTAAATATCGCAAAACTTTCTTTACCAATTTCCGGTGTTCAACACCTGGATTACTTTGGAACCCGCCAAGCGGCTGGTTACATAAGCCAAGTCGGGCGTGTGCATACTTGAGCATACTTGTAAATGTCCAACTAGAAGCATATGGCACACTTTTCATTTGGTTGAGCTCATACTCATTCTTGGGACACCGAAAATCCCCATACTTATCGCCCTTGACTATAGGTGGGTGATGGACTACATTTATGCATCGGAATTTCTCCAAGACCCTTTCAATGTATGCCTTTTGAGACAGGTCCTAATACCCCTTTCTTCTATCACGGTGAATTTCTATGCCCAAAACATAGGAAGCTTCACCAAGATCTTTCATCTCAACTTTGAGGACAAAAATCTTTTTGTTTCTGTAGTAGACTCATATCGTTACTTGCAAGTAAAATATCGTCTACGTACGGGACTAGGAAAATGTATTTCCCATTCTTAAACTTTGTATAAACACAATTGTCCTCGACATTTGCTTTAAACCCAAAATTCTTTATAGTTTTATCAAACTTCAAGTTCCACCGCCTTGAAGCTTGCTTTAACCCATAAATCGATTTCTTTAGGCGACATCCCATCTTTTCTTTGCCTTCCACGACAAAACCTTTCGGTTGTGCCATATATACATTTTCCTCCAAATCCCCATTTAGGAATGCCGTCTTCACATCCATCTCGATGCAACTCTAAATCATAGTGTGCCACCAATGCCATTATTATTCGAGAGAATCTTTACATGAGACTGGAGAAAAGGTCTCAGTGTAATCAATTCCCTCCCTTTGTGTGAAACCTTTAGCCACAAGTCGCGCTTTAAATCTCTCTATGTTCCCTTGGGAGTCATATTTTATTTTGTAGACCCATTTACAGCCTACTGTTTTGGCTCCTTTGGGAATTTCTTCCAAGTCCCAAACATCGTTGGCACTCATCGATCTCATTTCATCTTCCATGGCTTCAAACCATTTGGATGAATGATCGCTTCTCATGGCTTGTTCAAATGAGGTGGGATCACCCTCCATTTGATACTCTTCAGTGATATTATTTAACTCATATATATCACTGGAGATAGCTGGCCTTCTTTCTCTTTGAGACCTTCTAGGGGCCTCTACATTTGGCACATCTACTATTGGAGGCTGAGGTTGCTCCCCCTCATTTGTGGCAACATTTTCAACGGGTTCCTGCTGAACAGGTTCCTCATTTTCCTCTGTTGTTACAACAGGGGGAACAACAACAGGTTCTTGCTCCACAGTGTCTTGCACTATTGGTGCAGGAACAATAGGTAGCTCGAAAAATGGCTCCCGAATCATAGGATTGGGTGCACACACCCGCTTCTCTTCAAGATCAATTTTCCGAGCAGCCATACTCCCCCTCATCATTTCATCCTCTAGAAAAATAGCGTGTCTCGTTTCCACAAACTTTGTGAGTCTATCGGGACAGTAGAAACGATAACCTTTTGACCTTTCAGGATAGCCAATGAAATGGCAACTCACTGTTTTGGGATCGAGTTTCCCAATATTTGGGTTAAAGACTTTAGCCTCAGCAGGACACCCCCACACACGGAAGTGATCTAGTGAAGGTACCCTTCCTGTCCATAATTCATACGGTGTTTTGGGCACCGATTTACTTGGCACTCTATTGAGAATATGAATGGAGGTTTTTAATGCCTCTATCCACAAACTCAATGGTAAATCAGAGTAACTCATCATACTGCAAATATCCATCGGGTATGATTACGCCTTTCGGCTACTCCATTTTGCTGAGGTTCACCCGGCATGGAATACTTGGGCAACTATACCATTTTCCTGTAGAAACCTTGCAAAAGGTCCAGGGAACTTGACCATATGGGGTATGCCGACCATAGTACTCCCCCCACGGTCGGACCGGACTAGCTTTATCTTTAAACTATGCTGATTTTCTACTTGACCTTAAATATTTTAAATTTATCCAATGCTTCATCTCTTCCTTTAATTGGATAAATATAGCCAAACCGGGAGTAATCGTCTGTGAATGTAATGAACGAATCATAGCCATCCACACTCTTTACAGGAAAAGGACCACATATGTCAGTGTGAATGATCTCTAATATTCCTGTGCTTCGTTTGGCATTCTTTTTAATTTGCTTTAAAGGAGGAAGAATTTCATTCTTTACTAGTCTTTCTATTCTCCCCCTCGAAATATGGCCTAAACGACAGTGCCATAATTTCGCCGTTGCGTTTGTAGTTCGCTTTCTTTTCCTTTTCTCATTTGTAGACGAGGAAACGCTATCATTCACATTACATATGGAATTCACACTTTCACATAGTGATAACATATATAATTCGTCTTGTCGGAAGGCAAGACCAACAAAAATATCATTAAACCAAATGACACATTTGCCATGTCCAAAATTACAGGAAAAACCTGAATCATCCAACTTTATTACACTTATCAAATTGCGCTGCAGTGTAGGAACATAAAAAACATCTCTCAAAGTAAGACTATAGCCATTAGGTAAATCTAATGCTACATCTCCTATTGCCTCTACTGCAGCCTGTACGCCATTCGCAACGCTAATGGCCTCTTCTCTTTTTAGCGTAGTTCTCGTCGAAATGAATCCCTGTAAAGAATTTGCAACATGAATAGTTGCACCAGAGTCAATAAACCATGTTGACTTAGAAAACTTTGCATATAGAGATTCATTTACAAATGAAATAACATTCTCACCCTTTTTCCTCATGAGCTCTCTTAGCCAATCAGGGCAGTCAGTCTTCTTGTGCCCCTCCTTACCACAGTGCCAGCATGAGTTGTCACCTGCCTGTGGCTTGCCCTGTTGCTGAAACTGTGGCTTGCCCTGCATGGGACCTTTCTTTGCTGGGGAGCCTTGAAGGGCATTGAAGGTCCTTTTGCCCTTTCCTTTTACCAGGTTGGCTTGGCCACCAGGTTGGCCATTGATCCTGAGCTCCTCATCAACACACTGAGCAATGAGCTTGTCTAAGTCCCATTTCTCAGGCTGCATGTTGTAGTTTATGACAAAGTTCTCATACTCTCTAGGCAAGGAAGCTAAAACAAAATGGATAAGGAGCTGTGGTTGTATTTCCAGATCCATTCCTTTTAGCTTATTTGCCCAGTGACTCATTTTCCAAATATGGTCACGTATGCTACCTCCTTTGAACTTTTCATTTGTCAGTTGCCTGAACAAATGGGTAGCATACACTTTGGAGGAACCAGTGAACTGGTTCTTGATCCTCTCAAAGTAAGCAATAGCAGTGTCACACTTTTCAATTGACCCTGTAAGAGCTGGGTCAATTGTATTCTCAATGAAAGCACAACATTTCTTGTTGTCACTGACCCATCGAGCATGCTTTATATCATAGGCCATCTGATGGGGCCATGATCTTTCTTTCTTTTCTCCCATGCATCATCACTTTCAGCGCTCCCGCACCGGTTCCACAGCCTGTGGGACCTGCGATTCATGAGCACCAGTCAACCTCGGCAATAGTGAAAGTGAAGTCTATCTTCCTCTTCCACTCAAGGTAGTTGTCTCCCCTCGGTGGTGGAATCTCTCTAAGGGCGGATCGGGGAGGAACTACACAGAAATTACAATTCATATGGGGTGAGAACAAAATATAAAATTTTCTTTGCAATAATTCTAAATCACCGTTGGGCAGAAATAGAATTAATGTATGCAACAACCATTAATCAACATCATAATATTGCTATTAATCAACGTTGGTCAGAATAATAGCAACATTATAATCACGATAAAATTATCCATTTTCAAATATTAAACTCTCCCGTTGGTTCGAATTTAATAATGAAATTGAATATAACTTTAAATACGCAGCGGAAACTTTAACATCATATTATTAATTTTCAGAAACATAAATGAACTTTCATCAGATTAGAGCCAAAATTATCGTTGGACAAAAATTGACATGAAAATTGAATTCAAAGCTGATTCAAAATCATCAAAATATGCCTCTATGCGGTTTAAAATTGAAAAACAAAATAAGATTGCTTTTCCTATTCATTTGGCCAACCGGCCCAAAAGCGACTGCTTGTGACCCCTTTGCCGGCGCGGCCCCAGCATGCGCGTGCTCTCAGGCGCGGCCCAGCGTGGCCCGCTAACGCTCTCCTTTTCTTTTTTTTTTTTTTTTTTGTTTGCTGTCGCGAGCCAGATCCACTAAAAAGGCCCGGCCCAGCTGGCCATTCCGGCCCAGCCCCGCGCGGCAGCGCTCCCCGCGCCCAGGCCTTAACGTGGGCCTGGGCCGGGAATTTGGCCTGGCGCCGATCCCCTCTTGGGCCAAATCTGGTCCGATGGATACCAGCCGTCGATCGCGAATACTTCAGATCCGACGGTGGAACACCAATATCGGAGGATCAAAACCCCAGCTCGGCGCCCCAGTGGAAAACCCTAATCCATTTGCTTTCTCTCCTCCCCTCCTCTGAGCCGCGCCGCAGCTCCCCTGTCTCCTCCATGCGCCGCGCAAGAGCGGCGGAAGGAAGTGGCCATGGCGGCCGGAAAGAGAAGGCGCCGCCACTCAGATCCGGCCGGCCCCCTTCCTTTCTCTCCCTTTCACACTTTCCAGCCGCCACAAGAGAGCAGCAGCATCCGGCGACCTGGCGGAGGAAAAACGGAGTGGCGCCGTCGCGTGACCCCTCGCCGGCTCGCGCGCTCGCCCGAGGCAGAGCGCGCCGCCGTCGAGCGGACGTGCGGCGGTGCCCGGTCGTGCGGCCGATGCGGAGGCCGTGCAGTTCGCGCTTGCGCGCTCACAGGCGCACCTGCACGCCGGCCCTTGGTCCGTCCGCGCACTGGCCGTCGAGACGGCCGGCAGCGTGCTCGGGACAGGCGGGCCCTAGGTAAGGATACCCTAGCACTGCCCCCGTCTCCTTTCTTTGATCTCTTAGGGTTAGGGTTAGGGATTTTTCTTTGCCCAGTCCCAAAACTAGGGTTAGGGTTCTATTCTTTCCCGATCCAGATCGAATCGGCCAACTTTTCTCTGTTGTTTCTTTCCCCAATCTAGATCCACTGTCTAGTTAGGCCACTGATACCATTGTTAGTCCCTTAGGATCACCTAGCAGTGGCATCTAGCGGGATAAACCTTGGGAATCGAGTAGGCATAGAGGTAGAGAGAAAGAGGATGAGTTGGAAAGGCTTTACCAGGGGCCTTCACAGGGGCAGAGGAGGACGATCCGGCGGCGGCGCTGCTGGGGTCGGCCATCGCGTCGAGGGAGAGGCTGGTGAAGAGACCGGCGATGTAGTCGTCGAAGGAGCAGTGCATGTGACGGCGGAGATCGGCGCGGTGCGGTGCGCGGCGAGGAGCTTCCGTCACGGGCTCGCCCCTCGGATCGGGTTTAGGGTTGTGTCGGTGGGTGCAGTGAGCTCAAGGCGAACCTCGTGCCTTGAGCCGCCGGCCCCCACCTTCCTTTATAGCGCGGGGTGACAGGGGCCCTCCAGCCATAGTGGGCTGGGCGCCCCCGATCAGGGCGCGTGGGTCAAGGGGCCCGAGTTGGGCCGTTGGGCCCAACTCGGGATTGAGATCATCCTAACAGGTGGCAGCTTCCCCAAATCCACCACATCAACTGCAACGCAAAGCAGGCGACGCCCTCAACAGACCCAAACCCACGCCCAAATCCTTCCTCTCTTGTTGCGCATGGACGACGCAGATCCCTCTCCTTCAAGGGCAGGATTTTGAAGGGTGGCTCTGCTAATAATAGAACCACCCGTAGAATTGTTTTTCCAGGACGCTTAAATGCCCGACGCTACAAACTCGCTTTCTTTACAATCGGTGGCATAGTGGCGGTTTTCATAACTGGCCTTGAAAAGCGATTTTAACCGCGTCTAGAAATCTTTTTTTACAAGTATAAAGACTTTTTTGTTTGTGTAGACCTATTTTTTTTACTATGAGATGTTAACTCGGAGCATTCTTAGAGACGCTCTAATTAATGAATTGGTTGAGCTTACATGAATTTCGTACTGATGCTCATGGACAGAGGACAACTGCAATCAAATAAACAATAAAAACTATTTGCACATAGATTTTGAAGTTAAAAAAAAAAACAAACGATGCCGTGAAAAAAAATAGCTCACGTTATTTGGGCGGGCCTGCTTGCTAGTTCTATCACACCAGGAATGAAAGGAAACCCGAAGATTTTGCATAGAGCAGGTGCATCTCCACATAAAAGAGAAGAGCAGCAGCAACAATGAAATATCCTTTTGTGCTCTTTCCGGAGTTCCCTCTCCGGGAATTAAGACCTCATGACGGACCACCACAACCTTTGGGTGTGTAACCTATAATATAATCGGTCATCACGCATCGAAGATAAACGCCACTTTAATTTGTGGACCCCGACCACATGGGTGCTGGGCTTTGCTTGTTCCATATTCCTAATAGATAGCCTTAGTGGCGTGGACGTACGGTGACTGCTCACCGGACACCGGCATATATACGCGCTGTCGTTGTTCTCTCCATACTAATGTGTGACTGAGGGCACCCACACTATGCAAAAAAAGCTTATCAGTGACGCATCACTATTATTGCGTCACTGATAAGGGCAAATCAGTGACGCGTATTTACCCTTTATCGGTGACGCTTCCAATCAATACGCGTCACGAATAGCCCTCCATCGGTGATGCGTCCGACCAATATGCGTCACGAATAACCCTCTATCGGTGACGCGTCCAACCAATACGCGTCACAGATTAACCTTTATCGGTGACGTGTCGAATCAATATGCGTCACAGATAACCCTTTATTGGTGACGCATCCAGCCAATATGCGTCACGGATAACAAATTGAAAAAACAAAAAAAAAGCTACGATCATCCTATATACATACATATAGGACGATCCTATAAACAATGATCCTATTAGACGTGTGCCACCATTTCAGCAATAAATTCTTTAGAATCTTTTTAGATACAAGTTATTATAATATAGAAATCAGCCATGGGCCGTTATTTACTAGGTACAACCAATGTCCTTAATAAACTCGGGGACAAAAAAGAAGTTGAAAAAATACATGTGAAAATTCTGAAGAAAACATGAACTTGAAGTAGCAAACGGAATGACCATAACAATCCCATCTCCTTCATTTTCTGCCAAAGCATTAGTGTTAGCCTTAAAGCTAAAGCTAGTCTTCACAACATTTATCTCAAATCCTTCTTTGTCTGTGTCAAACAAAACAATAACAGTACCTCAAAAATTGGTAGAAAATAATTGAGAATGAATGATTAAATGAAGCAGGTATGTGCTGACATGAAAAAAGAGATGTGTGCTGACATGAAAAAAGAGATGTTCACCCGACTATGTAGGTCCAGTGCAAATTTTCAAACAAATCTGAATATAATCTAGCATAGATATTGCAGTTCAAACAAATTTTAGTTTTAGTTTTAGAAAGTTATGCGAAACCTCAAGTCAGGTTCAGACCAATCACTGTTTACCATATGAACTTAACAAGTAGGTTATCACTTTACCTGAAACTTGATATGCACTACATATTCAAAGAGCAGAACACCTTCAGTAGTACATTCTACAGACCAGCCATAATGATAGCCCAAATGTTTCATAGAAATCAAGTATCCGGACTCGACTTCCCATGATAAGTTATAGGTTCAAAGCTGGTACTGCTTGAGATGCGGAGTCGTACACTCAGAATTTTAGTAATAACAACAAGAGTTATGCATATCTTTGATTTTCTTAAGGCAACAAGTATTATACTTATATGGGAAGGAAGTAAAATTAGCTCGCACTCAGAAGGATTTCATTTCAACTCACTTACCTGTAGGCGCCGTTGCTGACTTGCAGATGCTTGTTGATCCAAGAACCCTAGTCTGCCTTCTTCCTAGGCAGCTGTGTGCATCTATGATCTCAGCCTGTGCACCTCCATGAACATAATTCAGACATAATTTAGTCGGACAATAAGCATGTTTATAGTTGGTCTATTCAAGATATATACTATAGAGAGAAAACTAACACTTTTTCCCACTTTGGACTGAGAATATATGGCGATCAATTAGCATAATGTGCAGATAACAATAGTGAACCCATTAAAACCACCTGATGCACACTAGTCAGTTAACAAGAGCTTTTAGAATAGTGGCCAGTATAGCACAAGTATAATGCAAATTAGCACTATAATAGTGGCTAGTATAGTAGGTTGCAGGGTTCAAACAAGAAAATGCTTACTGATATGCACTAGCTTTTAGAAATACTAAACTAGTTCTATTTCTTATAAATTCACAGTGTAGCCAGAAAGATGCCTAAAGCGACATAACACAATGTAGCACATCTAAAATCACAGAATGGAATGTGTATTATACTTGCCTTCTTCTCGGAGGTTTTATCCCAAAAAAATCACCCATTGCTAATTTCTCACTTGATTCCTATACAAGGATGACATGACTACTGTGTTAGTTAGATTCATCAAAATGTAGAAAATACAATGTAACACCATTTTTTTTTGATAGGCCTTAAGCAAAATTAACTCTCGGACCCACTCAATGTTACATCCTGGAATATTTTAGAAGATACAGCATAGAAAATAGAACTTGCTTAGAAGTGAACTTTTTAAAAGTGCAATGCAATACAACATAGAAGATACCTCCTGGAATATTTTAGATACAGGAGGCAGGCCACCATCTATCAAACTTTGTGAATACAACCTATCCATCAGTCTCCAATCCCTCCCTTGCAGCCTTAGCTGAAAAAATAACGCATGGGTTATGTTGCCCTATTGTCCTGGAAAGAACTTTGCTAGTATCAGCACAAGGGCAGAAGATTCGTTTCCTCTTCTTATATTAAGCTTAATGAAGGGATATGCCTACTGCAATTTCAGTGAAAAAATACCCAGAATATACAAAAGCTAACAGGTCGGTCATTTAAAAATCTATCACTCTGTGATGTAAGATGGAGATACTTTCTCATCCACACCAAGAGTTTACTGACCTGCAATTTCAGAGTAGTGATCAATTAAAGTAGTATTCTTAATCAGCCACCAAATAAATCTAGATCCATAAACAGAATTTCATCCTCAAATTAAACAACATTCTAGGTTTAATCAGCCACCAAATAAATCTAGATCCATAAGCTGCATGTGCTAGGTGCGCATCCAGGGTGCTAAATACTATAAACAACATCTTTGTACTTATTTTAAGGGGCTGATTTGGCAGTTTTCATGCTGCAAAATCAGTGAGAAAAATTAACTGTAAATGCACACAACATACATCTACATAACTTCTGATAGCTTTCAAATAAATAAAGGTACAGATGCTGAAACTGGGATCCCTTTGGCTCAGGACACGACTAAGCCACCAATCTCCAGAACATGAATTCTCCAATTAGACTCACAAAACATAGCAGGGAACCGGAGTATATTCTAGCGATTCCCCAATCCCCCACCCCTCGAACTAGATCTCGCTATAACCTTCTCCCGCAACGGCCTAGAATCCCACAGGGAACGAACAGATCGAGAGCGCGAACCTGTGGTGAACTGGGCGCAGATCCCGGACGGGGGTGCTGCTCGCACGGTCGATCTGGGGAGGAGGCCACCGGAAACGGGGGGCGCAGCACCACGCGGTACATCTGGGGAAGGCAGCGTCCACTGGGCTACCGGGGACGGGGGCGCCGCACCACCTAGATCGGCCGTCGGCCATGGCATCCCCCAGCGAAGCCACCACCTCGCCAGATCTGCCGAGGGCCATGCCGAGCCCGCTCCCCAGCTTCCTCACTAGATCCGGCGACCATGGAACCGTCGTGATGGAGGGGAGCAGCTATGGTAGGGGAGGAGAAAGAAGGGAGGTGCGAGGTGGCGACGGCGCAGCAGCTGGGTGTGGCAGAGGGGACGAGAGGTCGATACAAGATGAGAACGAGAAGTTGACGAGGAGACGGGCCGGGGACGGGGAGAGCTGACTAGGAAGTGGGCATGTTTGGGCCTGCAAAATTTTGGTCCAGCGTATTTGGGTTGCCAATGCCAGTGAGCCCAGCAAATAATACACAAGACATATTGTGGCGGCTAGTTGATTTGTGACGCGGCTCAACAAGATGAGTCACGGATATGCCTTCCTATCAGTGATGCGTCCAGCGAAAACGCGTCACATTCCTTAACAGTGGCGCATTTTGTTTATCCGCATCACCAATACATCCATATATCTGTGACGTGCCATAACAATACGCGTCACAATTTTTATCAGTGACGCGTGTTCTATTAGTGACGCGTCTTATTCTTGGGGCAAGGGCAACAGCTAATCTGTGACGCATCTCGTGAACCCGCGTCACAGATAGATTATTGGTGACGCGTTTCGTTTTCGTGTCACGAATCGTTGCGTCACTGATAGCGTTTAATGGCATAGTGCCAAACCTACTTCTTACTAGCATAGCTGCAGCATACGCGTGCTGTGTTGTACGTGTGGTGTGTGAGGGCACCCAAGTCTACAGTATTGTACTCTAAATTCTAGCTTCCGGGCGGTCGATTGGGTCGAGGACGACCGAACTTAATTCCGAGGAAAATATCATATGCCAAATGAAACCGCGGTGAGTATTATATAATATAAATAAACCATATGAATGCATTCCACGTTTTGATTCGGTGGATGGAATAATGATTTTATTAGGATATGATGGCTACTCAACGGAACGAACCATGGATATGATCCACGCCCACCGCATCTTATTTAAATTTGTTCCAAAGCGATGAAAAAGCTGGACACCGGTGCCACTCCACTTTATTCCCTGTCCAAGTCCATGTCTCTATAGTAGTTTGGTCTTTATTATTTATCAGAAAATAGAAACGAAAACAATTTGGTGTCGCACTGATCCAAACCAGGTTGATCCCTTCTTTCAGTGGGAGTAATAATAATTTACTGTACGATATATAATGTGTAGTCCTTATTAACGAGCACCATTTTCATTTCTGAAGCAGCGTCACATCCTTGCTCCCGTAGTGCCATGATATACCGAGAATTACGTTTAGGAGATGCGAACACAGTCCAGACAAAGCAATCAATCAAGAGAGCGCGGCCTAGCTAGTTGCGTCTCACGGTGTGCACTGACCTGCCGGCCTAGCTATGACAACCTTTTTCCTTCCCTCCTGCTCCTGGCTAAGCACTAGTAATATGACAGCACATGTGGATTGACATGGTTCAGTACTTGTCAAGTTCATTCACAGCACAAGTGGTAACAATAATCTTTCTAGCTTTAAGCGCCATGTACGGTACATGCACTCCACTTAACTACGACATGATAGCCTTTTTACTTAAGTAGGTACCTAGAAGGATACTGAAAAGAACTTAGATAGATTTCTTTTTTTAGATAAAGGAACAAAGTTTCAGCCTCTACCAGCAACCGATGGTACACAGCTGAGAGTTGAGAGTACATGAGGAAGCCATAAGGCTTGCAACCAAAAGAAAAGAAACATAAAACAGCATCAGCTTAGGTATTGTTCCAAGCACGCGAAAGAAACTAGCTCGCAATATTATTATTGAATCTCCATCCAAACTTCACGAAGACTGCCATAATTGAACTCTCATAGCTTCTGCAACCCATCTCGAAAGGAGGTTTGTCTTCCTCTCTATGTAGTATGGACCACTGTCTGATCCAAAACGCCGTGACAAATTACCTGTATATGTGTCAGACAACCACTAAGATGAAGTTGCAACCACCTTCTCCTTAATTTTATGCATATATATTTTGCGACCACTAGAGTATGCACCAAGGCTGCTAGGTTGGTAACTTTCTTTCTTGTGGTGGTATAGTAAACATGTGTTAATGTGGCAGAACCTCCTAAATAATGTGGCCCACATGCACTAATCCTTGTCTAAAAGACCTCAGATGACTATACATGTGTTCCACACGACTTTAAAAGCTCTGTCGGGTAAACCCGAAACATCCACAATTCTCCGAGCAAGATCAATTATTATAAGAGACATTGCAGCGTACAACAGTTTTACAATAAAATAATATATATCAGAGTTGAGGTGCGGAAGTCTTACAATAACATAAGTTACAACCCAAGTTTTAAACCTTACAAACCTTAAGTTAAGTTATTACAAACCATAGAGTAGTAGATAGCATTAGGATAACTATAAACATCACTTCAAGCGTAGTGCTTTGCCCAGAAGCCAAACACACTACTCGTCGTCACTCGTGTCAACAACCGTCATGCAACAGGGTGTGAAGCAGGCCTGAGCATGAGACTCACCTGCAACAAGGGTTCAACAAACCCTGAGTACAAAAGTACTTCGCAAGACTTACCCGACGAAAAAGAGGTGAAGACTCAGGAATGCAGGCCAGATAGGAATTCAAGGTAAGGTCCAAAGCAAGAATCAATTCTTTTGCAAAAAAAAAAAAATAAGAGTGAGTCCTTAACCTTTCAGTTTATTAAACCATGAGGTTCTGTTATGCTAACTAAATCAAGTTAAAGCAGCAGATCAAGATAATTCATACAACTCTCTTTTGCTTCTACCATCAAGTAACTAACCTTTTATCTACGATGATGAACAGAGAATCGAGTCTCCATAACCGAGGAGCACGACGTTT
Source organism: Themeda triandra (assembly GCA_018135685.1). NCBI lineage: Eukaryota > Viridiplantae > Streptophyta > Magnoliopsida > Poales > Poaceae > Themeda > Themeda triandra. The sequence goes on along the minus strand of JAENPR010001532.1, from coordinate 18,118 downwards.
CAAAACGATTTACTCAGCTGAGGATTTCTAAACACACGATATAAGTGAGACTCTCGCCCACGGTGTATCAATTCTTAGCTTTGGATGTCCCAAAACTAGCCGCAGCTTCCATGCCACCCGAGAGTACATGTACGCCTCAACCCCAGGCTTCTCTGCCTACGAGGGTAGCTTGTACTCCCGCCATCTCGCCACTCCCAGTGCGTGGGTTCGCCGTCCTAGTAATGAAATCTCCTAGGCAAGAACTTGCCCCGTAGGGTATGTGAGTAGTTGCAAGGCCTCGACTCACACAATTCAATCAACGGAACGGTCCTACAAGTCGGAAACACTACATCAAGACTCCTTTCCCGATGCAAGTTACCCAACCGATCTTATCTTTCATGGTCTATCATCATAATCCATCATGTGATAACATAGCAACCATTTTAAAACAGATCCGTTGAAAAGCCTACCATAAAGCAGGACTAAGCATTACTATGCATTTTTGGAATAAAACAGGTATCAAGGATGATATACGAATAACAAGGTAGGTAATGCATCAATTAGGTTATCACTCAACTCCTAGCACCTAATGCAGTATTTCAGAGCATAAGTGATAAAACTTTGTAAAAACAAGGAAGGGTTGAATATATCCGGGGCTTGCCTTGATCGAGAGAGTAGACGAAACCGGACTCCTCAACACCAGAAAATACCGAAATCCAATTCCGGAACAATTCCTCCTTCAGACTTGGATCAACCAAACTTTCCTCGTTCACGTGGTCTTCACGATAAATGACATGTCTCAACATGATGGAATATAAAACATGATGCTCGACAAAAACCAAACAAGATTATTAACATTAACCTAACTGGGTCTAGGGTTAACTACCACGTTAATGAGGGTGATAAACCGATAAAGGAAATATTAATTAAGCCCTAATGACATCTGTAAGGATTAGCACAAGCAATTAATTAAGTACCAAAGGTCATTAAGGTTAATGACCTAAGGTCATCAATCAATCCCAAATTCACATCAAATCCTAATAATTAAGCTTAAATAAACACTAATTAACTAATTAAATAAATAAGGAAATTAGGGCATAAAATAAAAGTTGTCAATTTTATTCCAAAAAATTTATTTTAAGTAGATTACATCATAAATAGTATGCAAAACAATTTTTAGAATTTTTGGATAAAGAAATAATTTTATAAAATTAAAACAAGAGGCATTTATTAATTAAAAGGCCTAATTATTACACTAATTAAAAATGACTAACATAGGCCAAAAATATTTTTCTTAAATCAAGCTCATCAAGAGGAACACACACAAAAATTTTCATGATTTTTGGACCTACCAATAATTAGTTATGAATTTCCAAAGAAAAAGGCATTTAAATCATTTTCTAAAAAAGAAAAGAAAATCTTTTCTCTCTCGCGCGCGTTGGCCCGACGGCGGCGGCGCTTTGACTGGCGATTGCTCGCCGACGGCGAGGTCTCAGGCGACGAGCTTGTGCTCTACGTGCTCAGGACAACAAGGCGAACACGTTGGGCTATATTATGTAGTGGCTAAAGCATGGCGGCGAGGTCACCGCCGGCCATGGCGGTCACGGCGGCGCTGCGTGCGACGCGCCGACAGCGAGGGGCCGGTAGAGCTCAAATTGAAGATAGGGTTAGCACCAGGGGCTCACCGGGGTTCTTTTGGACTAGAAGATGAGGCCTAAGATGAGGCAGAGCACGATCGACGGCGTGCAGGCGGCGGCAGGCAGAGCTTCGGCGAGGTCTGGCGGCGCTCCGATGCGACGGGGTGGCGTCGGGCTGGAAATGAAAGATGTATGAACGGCGGCACGATGCGGCGAAGCCAATGCGCACAAAAGATGAGGCCTGAGCTCACCGGAGGTGGACTCGCGACGGAGATGGAGCTTCTCGGTTCACCGGAGACGAAGGAGAAGACCTCGGGCGGTCGCTCCAGGCAAAATTGGGCGGCGCGAGTGTGCTAGGTGTGTGCGCAAGGGCGAGGCGATGCAGTGAGCAAGAGCAAGCGGATGGAGATAGCACCGCGGCGGCGAATTTTGACGGCGAGTGGCGGCGATCGATGGCGGCCGAGGAGAAGAGAAAGAAGGCGACAGCGGCCGGCTTGGGCTTTTATAGGGCAGGGGCGGCTAAAGAGGTGGCCAGCGACTTCGCGAAGATGTCCACGTGCTCGGCGTCACGTCTCGATTCGAGAAGGCACGCGTCGGCCACGGCAGACGCCGGCATGGGCAACGACGACGAGGAACAGGGAGAGCGGAGAAGGGGAGACCGTCCTCCTCGGCCTTTAAGGCGGCCCAGCGACGCACGAGGATGATCGACGCGCGACGGCAAAGCTTTCTGTGCGAGCGCATTGGCGGTCGGTGGTGACAAGCCGGCATGGGCGCGGTGCCACGGCGATGGCGGCGCACAGTGAGGGAGGTGGAAGATGATGACGTCAGCAGGGTAGATCTTTTCAGAATTTTGCAAAATACTCCAGAAATTTTGAACTGAACTCAAAAATTTCAAAAACAACCCGAGCCTAATTTTTCAAGATCTACAACTTTCTCAACGGAAGATTTTCAGATTCTGAACAAAAATTTGAATTTGAAATCAAATTTGAAAAGGGGACAAAACCCTAGAAACAAATATATGAAATTACTTTTGATTTTTCTAAATAACTTGAAAATCTCCAAATATATGGAATGTGCATATTTTCAAACCAAAAACTTCCACTAAAGAGAGTTTTTCCAAAATATGCATAGTTTTTGAAATATGACTTTAAAATCAAAGGGGGATAGTTTTACGGAAAATAATCTTTTCAAATTCATTTGAAATTTTCTTTTGAAACTTGAAAAACTTTGAACACCAACATTGTAGCTCTCATCAAGGCCCACAATTTTCTTTTTTGGACCAACCCCAAATTCTTTGTAGATTTTGAATTAGAGAAAAGGAGGTAAAAGTAAGGTTTTACGGAAAGTAGGGTTTTTGAAAAGATTTGAGCTTGATTTATCTAGCACACTACTATGCTATCAAAAGTAATCACAAGCATCATCTCGAAGCACATTCAACCTAGAAAAATAAATTTATTTTACTTGATGCAAAACTTGGTTATCCTAAGTAGGGATGATTTATAATGCAAATGATGACATGTCAGATTTTAGTTTACCGTAACATCAGAGATGTTACGGTTAATGATGGATTAATTAGGCTAATAGATTCATCTCACAAATTAGTCACGGCTTCTACAATTAGTTTTATAATTACCTTATGTTTAATCCTCCTAATTAGCATCTAACCACTGATGTGATAAAGAGTTAGGATCCGTTTGGTGGCACTCACCTGTTCCGGCTCCGGCTATGCCACTGTGCGGGTATTTTGGTGGAGCCCGATTGAGCACCTCACACGCAGCTCCTCGAGCTCGTGTCTGGTGGTAAGTGGAGCCGGAGCCGAGGGTTGCACAGTCGCTGTATGGGTAGGAGCCAGAGCGAAGAGTCGAACCAAACGCGCCTACAAGGATCCAAACACCGTCGTCTGAGCTGCGTCACATGGTTGGCCAGGCTGTAAATGAACAGCACGCTCGTCATCTTTTGCCACAGACTGACAGACATGCAAGTGGTACGCAGCTATAAACTTAGGCTACGTCTGTTCTATCTGTTCCACCCAGCATTCAGTCTAAATAACAGCCCCTAGACTTGTTGTAGGGATATCTCAGGCTATGTCTTCAGTGTTTCCTCTAAAACCTATGAGCGGCTACAACATTTCACTCTGTTGAAGCTTCTCTACCAACGGCAGAGCAGCTGGATGCTCCACTTCATCCGTGATTCCGTCAAGCGAGGGTTCGACCCTGATTGGAGCCATCTTGCTGTGGTAAGCAAGTCCTGTCTTTAAATTTAACAGTAATTTACCCAGTAGCATACTAGCATTTCATGCCTGGTCTAACCTATACGATGATCTCGCCCATGCATCTTCAGATCCAAAGACGTCCACTGTCGACTTGTGAGCACTAGCAGTACCACTCAATAGCTTGAAGCCAACACATCCGAAATCCGAGGAACCAAGACTTCACAGAGCGATGGCGGACCTTGTGGTTGGGATTTCCAGGACGGTGGTTCAGCTGTTGGCTGATAAAGTCAGATCCGCCATCAAGGAGGAAGCCGAGCAGTGGAAGATCGTGCAGCGCGACCTGGTGTTCATCACGGGAGAGTTCGAGATGATGCAGTCCTTCCTCGACAGCGCCAGTGATCAGCATGTCAAGAACAAGATTGTGAGAACCTGGGTGCGGCAGGTCCGCGACCTGTCCTACGATGTGGAGGACTGCATCGAGTTCGTCCTCCACCTCGATACAACAAATAGGTCCTGGTGGCTCCGGCTGCTGCCCTCCTGTTCCTGTGGCAAGCCGGTAGCTGAGCTGCCAGTCGACGAAGCGGTCGCTCAAACAACGCTGCTCAGGGCTCGGGTGGTGGACGTGAGCCAGCGTAACATACGCTACAACTTTATTGTTGACTCTACCTCCAATCCGATGCCTGCCGCCATGGATCCGGTGCAAAAGGCAGCTTCCGCCGCCAGTACAAGTTCATTTGACATTCTTATCAATGCAGTTGAGAAGAGCGGCCTCTTGGATCTCGCCGGATTGATCATTACGGAAGACAAAGAACTTCAAGTGGTCTCCATATGCGGAACAGAATGTGATCTTGGAAAAGTAGCCATCATCAGGAAGGCGTATAGTGATGCAAGAATCCACAGGGACTTCCAGTGTCGCGCCTGGGTGAAGCTAATGCATCCGTTCAATCCTCTCGAGTTTCTTCGGAGCTTGATGACTCAGTTCCTCACCAACTCTTGCCAAGAACAAGAAGTAAATGCAGGTTTAGACGCGCTGGAGAGGATGCAGCAGACTACTCATGTCGACCTCATCAAGGAGTTTGATCAGAAAGAAAAGAGCAGCAGGTACCTCATCGTTCTGGAAGACCTGTACACCATGGTACAGTGGGATGCCATCAGGTCCTACCTACCGGACAGGAAGAAAGGGAGCCGGATTGTGGTGTTGACCCACCATCCTGTGGTTGCAAGCCAGTGTACTGGGGAGCCGTGCCGAGTTTCAGAGGTTGGTCAGTTTTCACCGGGCCACTCTGTGCGAGTCTATTACAAAGAGGTACTAATTCTCTACTATGTATTAATTACGTACTTTTTAGAAAAAAAAGAAAGGCATTCTCTACTATGTGTTGTACTTTTCATAATTTACCAATAATACACATCAACTGGCCAATGAAACATATTCAGGTTGGGGATTCTCTCCCCTGAGACATTATCAAAAACACATACACACATCAAATGGCCAACACATGCTAAGGAAAAAAAACTTGAGCTACTTGAGCAATCATACCGAGAAGGTTATATGCACTACTTGATCCAATATAGCGTACGTTTGGGTGCTGTATGCTGGAATCAATTTCTGTGATCACTTGTTCTATCTGGTGCCGAAAGTCTGCTCAAATATTAATTAATGACTGTAAATTTACCACCGAACCACAAAAAACATTCATATGCATATGTATGTCAACTCATCTAATTTAGTTGGTCCTCCACATAATTTGATTACTACCGAATTCGGAGGCTTTGCCGAGTGCCTGTGGCACTCGACAAAGCCCTAAATGCACTCGCCAAAGATTTTGGCGGCAAAGAGCTCTTTGTCGAGTGTCTTTTGTCGGGCAGGAAAAGCACCCGGCAAAGAAAAACCCTTGGCAAAGTTTAAAAAACCGAAAAAATAGCAAAATATTTTTTAATCGGAGAGGGCCCCGCCGTCTCCGAAGTCGCAAGTTGTGACATTTTTCGCACAAAATCACATGCTACACAGCCGGCGGATTCGAACCCGCGACCTCACTCTCATGCGTACCCCTTCTACCACTGTGCCACACTGATGCTTGTGGCTGATTCCGTTTTTGCTCCCCATGTATTATACTAAACCGAGTATAAATTGCTTGTTTGAGGCTCTAAATGAATTAAAATAAAAAACTTGTCAACCATAAAGTTTCATAACATTTGAGATCTACAACTTTTATTTTGGTAGTTTCTCTATCCTAGGTCATTTACAAAATTTGAATTTCAAATTTGAGAAATTCAAATATAATTTTTATTGATAAGATAATTTCAAATCAAAAAGTTGTCAACTATAAAGTTTTATAACTTTTTGAGATCTACAACTTTCATTTTGATTGTTTCTCCATCCGAAGTCGTTTAATAAATTTGAATCTTAAATTTGAGAAATTCAAACGTAATTTTCGTTCACAAGATAATTTCAAATTGTTGAAAAGCCCCTTTCTCTGCGGCTGGGGCAGAGGCCTCGTGGTGTTATGCTGAATAGGGCGAAGGCCCCTCTGGGAGAGCCTTAAAGGGTTGGTTACACACGATCACTCCAACTCAACTGTTGTGGATGCCATAAATGCCCCTCTCACTCTCTAGATGGGCAGCAATGCCCCCTTTTATAATACAATGTACTGGGTTACAACCGTTTGACCAAGCTACCCCTCCCTAGGGTTTGCTCTCGTCCCTCAGCACAGCTACTCTTGAGGAGGGCACTACAGTCCTTCTACCATCACAACCGCCTTAGTTCGCGGGTGTACGGTTCTAGATGGCTAGAGGGGGGTGAATAGCCTATAAAAATTTCTACAAGCTCACTAAGCAAACTCCGTTAGTATGACAAACGGCGGAATGCGAGTTATGCTTAGCCTACTCGGTGTTGCAAGCCTCCTATCCAACAATACTAGTGGGTTGATCAAGTGATCACACAAACAACCAAAAGGCCCAGATAGCGCTACACAATTAAGGCTCTCGGTGAACCTCTACTTTGCGAAAAGTCAAACCAAGATAGCGCTACACAGTTAAGGCTCTTGGTGAACCACAAGGCAATTCTAGAATTGTAATGCAAGAGAGGGATGGAGCTTGTTATACCGACGCGTCGAGTCGAGGTTGCCAATCACCAAGAAGATGAACAATCAATCACAATCGGCAACACATAATTGATGACGACCAATCACCGGGAGACAAGATGAACACAATTGTTTATCCCCGGATGTTCACTTGGGCACCGCCAAGCTACGTCACCCGTTGTGTCGACCAACACCTAGATGGTTCTTCGGTGTGACCCTCAAGTCACTAGCCCCTCGAGGCTCACCCCGTAAGGCACCGCAAGACACCACTCTCAAGCGAGGTACTCAACGACACGCACAATCCACTAGGTTGCTCCTCGCGATCCCCGCGAGGTGAGCACAAACCTCTCACAAATCAACCGGAGGTGGCCAAGAACAATCACCTTCTCTTGCCAACGCCTCCACCTTCCTCCAAGCCGGATAGGAGCGGTACTCTCCAAGAGTAACAAGAAATCCACCGGCGAAACCACCCACAAGTGCCACTAGATGCCCTCAAGCAATGCAATGCACTTGGTGATTCACTCAATCTCACTTCGGATGATCAATCAAGCAAGAGAGAAGAGTGGGGAGGAGTTTCTCAGCTCAAAGAATGCACAAGTGAATAGAAATGTCCAAGAGAGCTCCCAAGGGCCGGCTAATCCTCTATTTATAAGCCACCAAAGAAATAGAGCCGTTGCCCCCTCGGGACGCTCAAGTTAACTGTGCCGGACGCGTCCTGAGCCCAGTGCCGGACGCGTCCGGCGCTGTTCACCTGCCGCCCGCGCCAACCGTTGCCGCCTTCCGTTTGAAAACATCATATCGCCGGACGCGTCTGCTCCGCACCGCCGGACGCGTCCGGTGCTGCCTCGCGAGCCAGCCTGCGCGCCACGAGCGCCACCGCGACAGACGCCGAGGGGGTACGGACGCGCGTCCGATGCACACCCGTCGGCCGCGTCCGACGCCAGTGACCTGGCCAGGCCGCCCGCGTGTCCGAACCCGCCGGACGCGCGCACCAGCGTTCGACGCGGTCGAGCAGCATCCAGCGCATGCGTCCGCCGGGCCGGCCGGCTGCGGGTGCCACTGGACCGCGTCCGACGCACCGCCGCGCGTCCTGCGCACCCCGTCGGCCGTGTCCGGCGCCGTTGACTAGGCACTGTCTTCGTCGTTTTGTCACCGTGTCGTCGATCCAACTCAACCAATTGCCTTTGGGTACTAACCATCACTTGTCGATCACTCTCTTGAACACAAGGGTTAGTTTTTCTCTCGATAAACAAGGCAATAGCTTAGCTCACTAGGTTCTACATGCAATGCACTTCATGAAATCACCTAGTGGCACCCGTGCGTCGAATAGCCGATAAGACTTCCCCTCTTAATAGTGCGGCTATCGATCCTAAACCACTCACACCCTCTATGGTGTCTTGAGTGCAAAACAAAATGGCCCTATCGGTAATACCTTTGCCTTGAGCCCATTTTGTTCCTCCAAAAGATATGAACGCTTCACACCGTCACGTGACCGTCTCGATCCATCGACCTCGACTTCACTTGCTCTTTACCGTGCATCGGTCCGTCGGCGCCTAGTCTTGCCCGAGCTTCACCATCGCATGGTCCTTCACTCCTAAGCCTCGACTAGCCCTTCATCTTCAACACCGGTCCATGGAGCCAAGCATCGTCTTGATCTTCATCTTTGATCACATGACACGTGTCATGCTTTATATGCAATAAGCTCATCATGTGGACAACATTTCTCTAAGTCAACCACTTAGATAAACAAGGTTAGTCCATGGTTTCATCAATTATCGAAAACCAAACTAGGGACTTTCAATCTCCCTCTTTTTGGTAATTGATGACAACCTCTCAAAGATGATTTTTATAATAAGAATTTTGAACTTATCATACTTGTCCAATCATTAAGCTCACAAGAAAGATTTGGACAACTATAGCAAGCTCGGTTTTGGTAGCATTAGCTCCCCCTACATATGCGCATAGAGTTTGGATTTGAAGCTTTGCACATATGCATGGATATAAATTTGTGGGAGAGTAATTCTACCAAAATGATGCTAAGGTGTAAGAAATGGACCTTTGAAGCATGATACCAATCGGAGTTGCCTTTTACACCATCCTTAGAACCATAAAGTAACTAGACATCCATCAAAAACTCAAGAACCCCGTGAGATCCACATTATAAGCAAAGTTCTTAAACCACTTATAAAACAAGAGGAATGTCTAGATACAACCTATGCATGCTAGTAGATCATTTCACCATTCAAGTTCTATACTAGCATTGCACCACACAAGCAAGAAGGTACCACTTGTAATAAAAACTATCCAAGTGCAAAGAGCAAGTCATATGAGAATGCACAAACAAATGCAATAACTTTGTTCATGAGCTTGCTCCCCTTCTTGTGTGCATCAAAATTTTATTTACCCCCTTATCATGTTCAATCATCTTTTTCTCTCCCCCTTTGTCAACAATTGCCCAAAAATGGGATCAAATTGTGAAGAGAAAAGGACTTTGATGGAGTAAACAAAATTTTTAGTCAAAATTGGTTCAACCTAGAACACTTGCCAAAGATATTTGATTCAGTTTGAACCAAAGACAAGCTTCTTCACACCTCTTGACAAGGGTTATCTTTGCCTATGTTGAATTAAACACTTACAGCAAATATTCTAGATTCAACACTAGGATTGCAAGCCCACAAACATGTCATATGTCACCACTAGATCAAACAAAGCATAGAAGCAACAGTGGTAAACATATATACATCAAACACATTTGATTTATCATGAATGCTCCAAATGCGCCTTGTATGACTACATGTGCTACCACAAGTGAAATCCCAAGAGGATGATGACATGTCAATCAATTGTACCTTGCTTTGTCGAAGGAGAGGCATGTCAAAAAGTGGTGGGGTGCATTCAACACATGTTTGAGAAATCAAGAATGTTCAACTCATTCTTTAGCTTGCAAAACCTTCTTTCATCAAGTGGCTTGGTGAGTATATCGGCAAGTTGATCATCGGTGCCCACACTTTCAATGGAAATGTCACCCTTTTGTTGATGATCTCTAATGAAGTGATGCCTTATGTCAATGTGCTTTGTTCTTCCATGTTGAACCGGGTTTTGTGTCATCATGATTGCACTTTCATTATCACAAAACAATGGCACATTCTTGAAGTTGATGCCATAATCCTTCAAAGTTGACTTCATCCAAAGCAATTGTGCACAACAACTCCCCACACTAACATATTCGAAGCCGGCGATAGAGATTGCCACACTATTTTGTTTCTTTGAGGACCATGACACAAGTGATCTTCCAAGAAGTTGACATGTACCACTTGTGCTCTTTCTATTGATCTTGCAACTACCATAGTCGGAGTCCGAATATCCAATCAATTCAAACTTTGACCCCTTGGGATACCATAGTCCAACATCTCTTGTTTGCTTCAAGTACCTCAATATTCTCTTTGCGGCCGTGAGATGACTCTCTCTAGGTGAGGCTTGATATCTAGCACACATGCAAACACTAAACATGACATCCGGCCTTGATGCGGTGACATAGAGCAGGCTTTCAATCAAAGACCGATAATCCTTTTGATTCACCATGTTTCCATCAAGATCACAATCCAAGTTGCCACTTGTACCCATTGGAGTTGAGATTGGCTTTGAATCTTGCATTCCAAACTTCTTCAACATGTCCCTTGTGTATTTCCCTTGACTCACAAATGTCCCATTCTTCAATTGCTTGACTTGAAGACCAAGGAAATAGCTAAGTTCACCAATCATGGACATCTCAAACTCTTTTGCCATCATTTCACCAAATTCTTCACAATATGCTTGATTGGTTGATCCAAAGATGATATCATCAATATAGATTTGCACAATGAAGAGATCATTACCAATCTTCTTGGTGAATAGAGTAGTATCAACCTTGCCCATAATGAATCCCTTGGAGAGAAGGAAAGATCTCAATCTCTCATACCATGCTCTAGGTGCTTGCTTCAAGCCATATAATGCCTTCTTCAACTTGTACACATGGTTGGCCTTCTTCTCATCTTCAAAACCAGGAGGTTGCTCAACATATACTAGCTCATTGATGATCCCATTGAGAAATGCACTCTTGACATCCATTTGATATAGCTTGATATTGTGGGCACATGCATAAGCCAATAGAATCCTTATTGCTTCTAATCTTGCCATGGGAGCATATGTTTCATCATAGTCAAGACCTTCAACTTGAGTATAGCCTTGAGCAACTAGTTTTGCTTTGTTTCTCACTACATTGCCATCTTGATCTTTCTTATTTTTGAACACCTATTTGGTTCCAATCACATTGTAGTCACTTGGCCTTTCAACTAGCTCCCAAACATCATTTCTTGTGAAGTTATTGAGCTCATCTTGCATAGCCATGATCCAATCGGCATCCTTCAAAGCTTCATCAACTTTCTTTGGTTCCATGGTTGACACAAATGATGCATGCTCACAAAACATAGCCACTCTTGATCTAGTTTGCACACCACTTCTAATATCACCAATAACACTATTAATTGGGTGATCTCTTGCAACATGTTGTGGTTGTAGCACTTGCACTTGATTGCTTGAGCTTGGTTGATCACTTGACTGGTCTTCATTGGATGAACTAGCACCATGATCTTGCATTTGAGCATTGCTAGCTTGCCTTAATGGAGAGTTGAGCACTTGATCTTTATCCTCCTCTTGCACATCAATCACTTGCTTTGCTCTAATGTCCACAATGTCCATGTTCTTCATTGCTTCTACCAATTGAGTTCCACCAACATCTTCTAGATTCTCTTCTTCATCTTGTGACCCATTGGTTTCATCAAATTGCACATCATGGACTTCTTCTAGTGTGCCACTTGAGTTGTTCCAAACTCTATAAGCCTTGCTTGTAGTTGAATAACCAAGTAGGAACCTCTCGTCACATCTTCTGTCAAACTCCCCCAATCTAGTGCCCTTCCTCAAGATGTAGCATTTGCAACCAAACACTCTAAAGTAAGCAATATTGGGCTTTCTTCCATGAAGTATCTCATGTGGGGTCTTCTCTAGGAATTGATGACAATAGAGCCGGTTGATGTAGAAGCATGCCGTGTTGATAGCTTCATCCCAAAATGATTGACTAACATTGTACTCATGAAGCATTGATCTAGCCATATCAAGCAATGTTCTATTCTTCCTCTCAACAAGGTCATTTTATTGTGGAGTGTACTTGGCCAAGAATTGATGACCAATGCCATAGTGATCACACAATTCTTCCATTCTTGTATTCTTGAACTCACTCCCATTGTCACTTCTCACTTTCTTGATTCTCATGTCAAACTCATTGTGAACTCTAGTGAGAAAGGTCTTGAAAGTGTCATACACTTCACTCTTGTCACTAAGAAAGAATACCCATGTGAATCTTGTGAAGTCATCCACTATGACAAACTCATACTTGTTGCCACCAATGCTTGTATATGTAGTTGGTCCAAATAAATCCATGTGCAACAATTGAAATGCCGTGCATGTGCTCATTGTACTCTTCTTTGGATGTGAGCTTCCAACTTGCTTCCCGGCTTGACATGCACTACACAACTTGTTCTTCTCAAATTCAACATCCTTCAAGCCCTCAACAAGATTGTGTTGTGTGAGCTTCTTCAATTGTTTTATGCCAACATGTCCAAGCCTTCTATGCCAAAGCCAACCCAAACTTGATTTGGAGATCAAACATGTAGTCAAGGAAGCTTCACTAGTATTGAAGTCAACAAGATAGAGGTTCTCATATCTAAAGCCTTTGAATACCAAATTAGAACCATCAAGACTAACTACCTCAACATCATTTGCCCCAAAGATGCACTTATAACCAAGATCACAAATTTATGCCACGGATAGAAGATTGAAATCTAAGCTCTCAACTAGCAACACATTTGAAATGTTCATGTCATTTGATATTGCAATCTTATCCAAGCCAACAACCTTGCCTTTCTTGTTATTGCCAAAGGTGATAGAATCAATACCACTATCATTCTCTTCAATTGAGTCAAACATTCTCGATGTGCTGATTATGTGTTGAGAACACCCACTATCAATGATCCAATGCCCTCATCCGGCTTTGTAATTCACCTACAAGCAAATTAATGAAGCTTAGGTACCCATTTTTGCTTGGGTCCTTGTAGGTTAGTGACTAAGCTTTTTGGTACCCAAATAGCCTTCTTCTTTGGGCCAACAATGGGTGTACCAACAAACTTAGCTTGCACACCTTTCACACCCTTGGTAAGCACATAACAAGAATCAAAAGATAAAGCATTGACAAGTTTCTTGTTTTGTTGCTTCTTGTTGCAATTATGCTCTAGGTGCCCAACTTGCTTGCATCTACAACAAAACCGACCATTGCTCTTCACAAAGCTAGGCTTTGGAGTTGCAAAGGCCGTCTTGCCCTTCTTAGGGGTATAGCCCAATCCCTCTTTATTAAGAGAGAACCTTTGGCTACCCAAGCACTTTAGCAAGCGGGCCTCACCACCATAGGCCTTGCCTAGAGCGTGAGTGAGCTCATCCACCTCTTTCTTGAGGGTCTCATTCTCAACCATTAGTGATGCATCACAAGTGAAACCATCACTAGTAGTGGAGGTAGAGTCGGTGGTGGTCGATGAAGAGCTACAAGAAGGATTAGCATTTGACATGATGATGGGTTGATAAAATGAATCATGAATGATGTCATAAGTAAGACCTATATCACAAGATGCAACTACCACTTTCTTTGCTTGTTGCTCAAGAAGCAATGAGTGAGCCTTTTCAAGCTTAGAATGAGCATCACCAAGTTTCTCATGGTCTTCCACTAGACACTCATGAGTGGTTTTAAGCTCACCTAGAGCTTTCTCAAGTATTGCTACCTTCATTGAAAGCTTCTTGCACTCCTTTTCCTTGGCAATAGCTATGTCTCTAGTTTGTTGCATCAAGTCATATAATTGATCCTTAGAAGGTTCACCATCATCATTATCATTATCGCTATTATGAGCATATTCCATCTCACTATCATCATCACTATCATCATATATTACCTTAGTTTCTTTGGCCATGAAGCATGAAGGTGATGAAGAAAATAGTGAAGGCTTCTTGTTGGTGGTGATGGAAGTAAAAGCCTTGTTGGATGATTCTTCTTCTTCTTCTTCATCATCATCACTCTCCCAAGTGACCACAAATGCACCATTCTTGCCCTTCTTGAGTGTCATCTTGGCCTCATGCTTCTTTTTCTCAAACTTGCCCTTCTTGTTGTTCTTCTTCTTATCATATGGGCAATCGGCTTGTAGATGCTCGGTGCTATCACAATGGAAGCACTTTCTTGGTTGCTCCTTGTTCTTGAAGTTGTCATTTCTTCTCTTGAAACCTCTTCTCTTGATGAACATGTGACCCATCTTCTTCACCACAAGAGCAAGAGCTTCATCATCAATTTCAAAGTCACCATCTTCATCATTGTTTTCTTCTTCTTCAAACATTGGTGCTTTTCCCTTGGAGGAGGTGGCTTGGAATGCCACGGTCTTCTTCTTCTTTTCTTCTTCCACCCTCTCCTTCTCATCAACATCTTGATCATATTTGTCATATGTCAAGACTTCACCAAGCAAGTCATTGGGCTTCTTTGATTCAAGCCCATCTCTTTGTAGCATCATGATTAGCATCTTGAATCTTCTTGGCAAACTCAACAAGAACTTGTGGCAAAAATCTTCATCTTGTGTCTTGTGCCCCAAGCTCTTGAGATCATTCACAATCACTTGCAATCGATGAAACATCTCAATAATTGTTTCATCATCTTTCTTCTTGAAATTTTCAAACTCACTCTTGAGCCCATATAGCTTGGCACTCTTCACAACTTTTGTGCCCTCATATGTTTCACTCAACCTTGTCCACACTTCACTAGCCAATTCCAAATCTTTGATCCCCTCAAACACTTTTGTATCAATGCCATTGTATATTGTGTTGAGAGCCATTCTATTGCATGTTATATTGGCTCAATCTAAATCGGTGAGGTGATCGGCATCAAGAATAGCATAATCATACAAAGTAACTTGCAAGACTCTCTCATGAATAGAACCTAGGTACATGATCATTCTCCTCTTCCAATGATCAAAGGAACTAACACCATCAAAGTGTGGTGGCTTGCCCCCAATATGGTTAAACACAATTTGAGCCATATTTTGCACCGAAAGATGTTAAGCCTTGAACTAAACGGTGACCTCGGCTCCGATACCACTTTTAAGGTCCTAGATGGCTAGAGGGGGGTGAATAGCCTATAAAAATTTCTACAAGCTCACTAAGCAAACTCCGTTAGTATGACAAACGACGGAATACGAGTTATGCTTAGCCTACTCGGTGTTGCAAGCCTCCTATCCAACAATACTAGTGGGTTGATCAAGTGATCACACAAACAACCAAAAGGCCGAGATAGCACTACACAATTAAGGCTCTCGGTGAACCTCTACTTTGCGGAAAGTAAAACCAAGATAGCGCTACACAGTTAAGACTCTTGGTGAACCACAAGGCAATTCTAGAATTGTAATGCAAGAGAGGGATGGGGTTTGTTATACCGACGCATCGAGTCGAGGTTGCCAATCACCAAGAAGATGAACAATCAATCATAATCGGCAACACACAATTGATGATGACCAATCACCGGGAGACAAGATGAACACAATTGTTTATCCCCGGATGTTCACTTGGGCACCGCCAAGCTACGTCACCCGTTGTGTCGACCAACACCTAGATGGTTCTTTGGTGTGACCCTCAAGTCACTAGCCCCTCGAGGCTCACCCCGCAAGGCACCGCAAGACACCACTCTCAAGCGAGGTACTCAACGACACGCACAATCCACTAGGTTGCTCTTCGCGATCCCCGCGAGGTGAGCACAAACCTCCCACAAATCAACCGGAGGTGGCCAAGAACAATCACCTTCTCTTGCTAACGCCTCCAACTTCCTCCAAGCAGGCTAGGAGTGGTACTCTCCAAGAGTAACAAGAAATCCACCGGCGAAACCACCCACAAGTGCCGCTAGATGCCCTCAAGCAATGCAATGCACTTGGTGATTCACTCAATCTCACTTCGGATGATCAATCAAGCAAGACAGAAGAGTGGGGAGGAGTTTCTCAGCTCAAAGAATGCACAAGTGAATAGAAATGTCCAAGAGAGCTCCCAAGGGCTGGCCAATCCTCTATTTATAAGGCACCAAAGAAATAGAGCCGTTGCCCCCTCGGGACGCTCAAGTTAACTGCGCCGGACGCGTCCTGAGCCCGACGCGCGTCCGGCGCCGTTCTCACCGCGCCCGCGCCGACCGTTGCCGCCTTCCGTTTGAAAACTTCATATCGCCGGACGCGTCTGCTCCGCACCGCCGGACGCGTCCGGCACTGCCTCGCGAGCGCCCTTCGCTACGCCAGCGCCACCGCGACGGAGGCCGAGGGGGTACGGACGCGCGTCCGATGCACACCCGTCGGCCACGTCCGACGTCAGTGACCTGGCCAGGCCGCCCGCGTGTCCGAACCCGCCGGACGCGCGTGCCAGCATCTGACGCGGTCGAGCAGCGTTCGGCGCTCGCGTCCGCCGGGCCGGCCGGCTACGGGTGCCACTGGACCGCGTCCGGCGCACCGCCGCGCGTCCGGCGCACCCCGTCGGCCGCGTCCGGCGCCGTTGACTAGGCGCTGTCTTCATCGTTTTATCGCCGTGTCGTCGATCCAACTCAACCAATTGCCTTTGGGTATTAACCATCACTTGTCGATCACTCTCTTGAACACAAGGGTTAGTTTTTCTCTCAATAAACAAGGCAATGGCTTAGCTCACTAGGTTCTACATGCAATGCACTTCATGAAATCACCTAGTGGCACCCGTGCGTCGAATAGACGATAAGACTTCCCCTCTTAATAGTGCGGCTATCGATCCTAAACCACTCACACCCTCTATGGTGTCTTGAGTGCAAAACAAAATGGCCCTATCGGTATACCTTGCTGCGCTTTAGCATTTTGTTCCTCCAAAAGATATGAACGCTTCACACCGTCACGTGACCGTCTCGATCCATCGACCTCGACTTCACTTGCTCTTTACCGTGCATCGGTCCATCGGCACCTAGTCTTGCCCGAGCTTCACCATCGCATGGTCCTTCACTCCCAAGCCTCGACTAGCCCTTCACCTTCAACACCGGTCCATGGAGCCAAGCATCGTCTTGATCTTCATCTTTGATCACATGACACATGTCATGCTTCATATGCAATAAGCTCATCATGTGGACAACCTTTCTCTAAGTCAACCACTTAGATAAACAAGATTAGTCCATGGTTTCATCAATTACCGAAAACCAAACTAGGGACTTTCAGCGGGCTCATTATGCGGCCCACTACCGGCCCAAGTCTGGGACGGGCCTTGGCCGACACCTTCCCCTTTGTGGCGAAGGCCTAGAAGCCTCTGCGATGATCCCTGCCTTATCTTCGTGTGTCCTCTGAGTGAAACCTACGCCCTCGCTCACACGCCGGCCGACGCCTTCGCCCTCAGCTCTCGGTCACCTTCGCCTGTTGATCTAGGCCTGAACTCAGCCGACGGAATTTCTGCTCCGGAAGGGCTTTCGCCCACCTGAGGCATTCGCTGATCTGCTGCTCCGGGCGAAGCAGCTTTTGCTCCACTTGGGGGCCTTCGCCGATCCGCTGCTCCGGGCGAAGTAGCTTTCGCTTCGCATGGGGGCCTTCGCTGATCCACCACTCCGGGCGAAGTCGCCTTCGCTCTGCGTGCGCATTGCCCTTCTCTCCTGTGAGCCTGCTCATGGTTCTCCTGTGAGCCTGCTCATGGTTAGCTTGAAATACTTGGAATTGTAAAGGCAGCTCTGCCTGGAAGAGGGGGTGAAAGCGTGGCCTTCGCTCCTGTCCCAATAGTTCACCCTTTGAGGGAGCGGTTCGGTGCTCGCGAGCCACGATCCTCAACATGCGTGCTGCGGAGGCTACCGGCTTTCTCCACCTTGTGGTTCACTGCGTCGGAGCCTCCCGTGCTCCGATTAGCCGGTCGTGCTGACATGACCATTTTGTTCTTGGAATTTGAAGAGCCGTTTCAGTGCCTGTAAAGGGGAGGGGGGGTGCGGTAGCACCCTACCCTGCGCCTTGGTTCCGTCGCTTTCAGAGCCATTGCCATCTAGCGCGTTTGCCCATGCTTACTTTGCCAGTCTTTGCCCCCGCTTTACCTTCGCTCTGTTTGTTTTGCTGCGGTGTTTCGTC